>VMDR010016342.1:0-21286 GCA_007922815.1 Macrotus californicus | reverse complement strand
TGGCTACAATGCTTGTTACAAACATTTTAAAATAATTCCTGCAACTGTCCCAATGAATAGAAACCCAAGAATAACTTCATCCAGTTTCTTTCCTAGAAGAAAATCCTGTTTGGGACAGACTCTGACTCAGAGTAACATGAGACAGGTTATAAATGACCAGATTCTACCCTGACAGCTGATGATACTCTCCCTCAGACCTTCTGTCTGCACCAAGATTGTTCCAAGAAATGAACTTGGCCAAGTTTGTTCATACTATAAATACCAGAGCACAATGTGAATAACATGGCAATCCATCAAGAAATATATATATATATTTTGCTGCATTTGTACATAGATGGATTTGTGGGTGTTTTAGATGAAGTCAAAACACCATTTTTATTGGAAATTACTCTGCTTCTTTTAAAATTTTTTTATTGTTGTTCAATTAAAGTTGTCCCCATTTCCCCCCATTACACTCCTCTGCCCTAGCCACCCCTCCACCTTCCACTTTCAATCCTCCCTCACCCCCATTGTCCTCTCAGCAGGTCCCCTATATAAGTTCCTTGACTTCACCCTTCCCCTTCTTTCTCCCATTATCCCCTCCATCTTCCTCCCGGTCACTATAAGTTTGCTCTTTATTTCCATGTCTCTGGTTCTATTTTGATCATTTGTTAGTTAGTTAGTTAATTAATTAATTAATTAGTTAATTAATTAATGTTCAAGTACAGTTGTCTCCATTTTCCACCTTCCACTCCCCTCACCCCAGCCATTCCCACCTTCAACGCCTGATCCTACCTGTCCCCTCCCTTGGTTTTGTCCATGTGTCCTTCATATGTGTTCCTGAAAACCCTTCCTCCTCTTCCTGGCCATGATCCCTTCCCACCTCCCCTCTGGTTACTGTCAGTTTGTTCTTAATTTCAATGTCTCTGGCTAAGTGAAATAAGCCAGGCAGTGAAAGACAAATACCATATGATTGCTTGTTAGTTTTACAGATTAGGTTCTACTTATAGGTGAGATCATATGGTATTTGTCTTTGACTGCCAGGCTTATTTCACTTAGCACAATGCTCTCCAGCTCCATACTCTCACGAAGAGTAGGATCTCTTTCTTACCCTCTGCTGTGTAGTATTCCATTGTGTAAATGTACCATAGTTTTTTGATGCATTCATTTGCCAGTGGGCACTTAGGCCATTTCCAGCACTTGCCTATTGTAAATTGTGCTGCTATGAACATTGGGGTGCATAGACTCTTATGAATTGGTGTTTCAGGATTTTTAGGGTATAGTCCCAGCAGTGGAATTGCTCAGTCAAAAGGCAGTTTCATTTTCTGAATTCTGAGGAAATTCCATACTGTTTTTCCACAGTGGCTGCACCAGTCTGCATTCCCACCAACAGTGCACTAGGGTTCCTTTTCTCTACATCCTCTCCAACACTTGTCTGTTGATTTATTTATGATGGCCATTCTGACAGGTGTCAGGTGGTATCTCATGGTGGTTTTAATTTGCATCTCTCTGATGGCTAGTGATGTTGAGCATCCTTTCATATGTCTCTGGGCCCTCTGTATGTCCTCCTTGGAGAGATGTCTATTCAGGTCCTTTGCCCATTTTTTAAAATATTTTTTATTTTTTATTGTTGTTAAAGTACAGTATTCTGCCTTTTCCCCCAGTCCTCCCCACCATCCCAGCCCTCCCCACCTCCTTATCCTGTTTCCATGCTCCCTTGTTATTGTCCATATGTCTTTTATAATTGTTCTTGTAAATCCTTCACCCTTTTCCCCCATTATCCCCTCCTCTCTCCCATCTGGTCACTGTCAGTCAGTTCTCAATTTCAATGTCTTTGGCTATATTTTACTTGCTTTTTCTTTTGTTTATTATGTTCCAGTTAAAGGTGAGATCATGTGGTATTTCTCCCTCACCGCCTGGCTTATTTCACTTAGCATAATGCTCTCTAGTTCCATCCATGCTGTTGCAAAGGGTAGATCCTTCTTTCTCTCTGCTGTGTAAAATTCCATTGTGTAAATGTACCATAGTTTTTTGATCCACTCATTGACTGATGGGCACTTAGGTTGCTTCCAGCACTTGGCTATTGTAAATTGTGCTGCTATGAACATTGGGGTGCATAGGTTCTTTTGGATTGGTGTTTCAGGGCTCTGAGAGTATAATCTCAGCAGTGGAATTGCTGGGTCAAAAGGCAGTTCCATTTTTAGTTTTCTGAGGAAATTATATACTGTTTTCCACAGTGGCTGCACCAGTCTACAATCCCACGAACAGTGCACTAGGGTTCCCTTTTCTCTGCATCCTCTCCAACACTTGTCTGTTGATTTGTTTATGATGGCCATTCTGACTGGTGTGAAGTGGTATCTCATGGTAGTTTCTTAAGTATTTTTTATTGATTATGCTATTACAGTTTTCCCAATTTTCCCTCTTTACCCTTCCTCCACCCTGCCTCCCAAACTCTCCAACATTCCCCCCCCTTAGTTCATGCCCATGGGTTATACATAAAAGTTCTTTGAGTCCTCTGTTTCCCATACCATTTTTTATCTCTCCCCTTTTATTTTACGACTACCAAATTATGCTTCTTCTTCCCTGTACCTTTTCACCCCTAGTCCTCCCTTCCCCTTGCCTCCTGAAATCCCTCCGTGTGATGTCCATTTCTCTGATTCTGTTCCTGCTCTGGTTGTTTACTTAGTTTTTGTTTTCATTATTTTTCTTTTAGGTTCATTTGTGGATAGTTGTGAGTTATCATTTTACTGTTTGTATTTTTTATCTTCTTTTTCTTAGATAAGTCCCTTTAACGTTTCATGTAATAATGGCTTGGTGATAATGAACTCCTTTAACTTGACTTTATCTGGGAAGCACTTTTTCTGTCCTTCCATTCTAAATAATAGCTTTGCTGGATAGAGTAATCTTGGATGCAGGTCCTTACCTTTCATAACTTTGAATACTTCTTTCCAGGCCTCTTCTTCCCTGAAAGGTTTCTTTTGAGAAATCAGCTCCTTTGTAGGTAACTCTCTCCTTTCCTCTTGCTGCTTTCAAGATTCTCTCCTTATCTTTAATCTTGGGTAACTAAATGATGATGTGCCTTGGTGTGTTCCTCTTTGGGTCCAAGTTCTTCAGGACTCTCTGAGCTTCCTGGACTTCCTGGAAGTCTATTTTCTTTGCCAGATTGGGGAAGTTTTCCTTCATTATTTGTTCAAATAAGTGTTAAATCTCTTGCTATTGTTCTTCTCCTTCTGGCACCCCTATGATTCAGATATTGGAATGTTTCAGGTTGTTCCAGAGATTCCTCAGACTCTCTTCATTTTTTTGGATTCTTGTTTCTTCACTCTGTTCCAGTTAGATGTTTATTTCTTCTTTTTGTTCCAAATTTTTGCTTTGAGTCCTGGTTTCCTTCCTGTCACTGTTGGTTCCCTGAATATTTTGCTTTATTTCACTTTGGGTGGTCTTCATTTGTTCTTTCATTTTTCAACCAAGCTTAATCAGTTCTGTGAGCATTTTGATTACCTGGGCTTTAAATTCTCCATCAGATAGGTTGGCTGTCTCCTCGCTTAGTTCTCTTTCTGAGGCTTTGCTGTGTTCTTTCATTTGGGCCCTATTTCTTTGTTTTGGCGCAGCTGATATGTTGTAAGGGGGTGGCGGCTTAGGTATTCACCGGGGCAGAGCAACCCTCTTTGCTGCACTGTGGTGCTGCCTGTGGGGGAGGGTCTAGAGAGGGAACAATGCAGCTCACCTGCTCGTCTCTAGCGCACTTTTCAAGGAACTCTAGTGTGAGACTGGGAGAAACTCCCACTGCGGCAACCCCAGCCATAGCCCACAGTCATCTGTGAGTCTCAGTTTTCCCCTTAAGTCAGCCCCTCCAACGCAGCCCGCCAAGCTTGGTGGCCAGCCCTACCCCCATGGTCTGCTGTGTCCCCGCGGTTTTTCTGAGTCAGCCCATGTGGTCTGCCGCCTTAATGGTCTGGTTGTTCTGGTTGATTTTTTCTTTAATTCCTTGGTTGTCAGAGTTACATGCAGTTTGATTTTCTGACGCTTTTGGTTGTTTATTGATTTTAGATTGTTTTTTATCCTCCTTTGGTTGTGTGAGGAAGTGAGGGGTTTCTACCTACACTTCCATCTTGACCGGAACTCCAAAATGCACCCTCATTGTGGTTTTAATTTGCATCTCTCTGATGGCTAGCAATACTGAGCATCTTTTCATATGTCTCTGAACCCTCCTTAAGTCCTCCTGGTAGAAGTGTCTGTTCAAGTCTTTTGCCTATTTTTTAACTGGGTTGCTTGTCTTCTTAGAAGAGTTGTGTGAGTTCTTTATATATTTTGGAGATCAAACCCTTGTTTGAAGTATCATTGGCAAATATGTTTTCCTATACAGTTGGTTCTCTTTTCATTTTAATGCTGTTTTCTTTAGCCATGCAGAAGCCTTTTAATTTGATGAGATCTCATTTGTTTAGTCTTTCTGTTATGTCCCTTGCTCTAGGGAACATATCAGTGAAAATATTGCTGTGAGGAATATCTGATATTTTCCTGCCTATATTGTCCTCTAGGACTTTCATGGTGTCACGATGTATATTTAAATGTTTTATCCACCTTTAATTTATTTTTGTATATGGTGTAAGTTGGTGATCGAGTTTCATTTTTTTACACATAGCTGTCCAGCTCTCCCAACACCATTTGTTGAAGATGTTATTTTTGCTCCATTTTATGCTTCTGCCCCCTTTGTTGAATATTAATTGACCATACAGACTTGGGTTTATTTCTGGGCTCTCTATTCTCTTCCTTTGGTCCATGTATCTGTTCTTATGCCAGTACCAGGCTGTTTTGATTACAAGTGGCCTTGTAATACAGTTTGATATCAGATATTGTGATCCCTCCTGCTTTGTTCTTCTTCCTCCAAACTATTGCAGCTATTCAGGGTCGTTTATGGTTCCGTATAAGTTTTTCAAATGTTTGTTCTATGTCTGTGAAATATATCATTGGTACTTTAATAGGGATTGCATTGAATCTATAAAGTGCTTTGGGTAGTATAGCCATTTTGATGATGTTAATTCTTCCAATCCATGAACACGGTACATGCTTCCATTTGTTTGTGTCTTCTTTACTTTCTTTTTCAGTGTTGTGTAGTTTTCTGAGTACAGGTGTTTTACCTCCTTGGTTTGGTTCATTCCTAGGTATTTTATTTTTCTTGTTGCTACATCATATGGGATTTTTTTTCCTGATTTCTGTTTCTGATATTTCATTGCTGGTGTACAAAAATACCATTGATTTCTATATGTTGATTTTGTATCCAGCTGTTTTTCCAAATTCATTTATTAGGTCGAGCAGTTTTTTGGTGGAGTCTATAGGGTTTTCTATGTACGCTATCATGTCATCTGCAAACAATGACAGTTTTGTTTCTTCTTTTCCAATTTGTATGCTTTTTATTTCCTTTTCTTGTCTAATTGCTGTGGCTGGGACTTCCAATCCTATGTTGAATAAAAGTGGTGAAAGTGGACAACCTTGTCTTGTTCCTTTGCCCATTTTTTAACTGGGTTGTTTGTCTTCCTAGAGTGGAGACGTGTGAGTTCTTTATATAGTTTGGAGATCAAACCCTTGTCTGAGGTATCACTGGCAAATATATTTTCCCATATGGTTGGTTCCCTTTTTATTTTGCTGATGTTTTCTTTAGCCGTGCAGATGCTTTTTAATTTGATGTTGGCCCTGCTTTTTTTCCCAAATCTAAAGGACTACCATATGTTTACCATTCATTTTCAAATTGTTTCAAAGGTCTGTGGGGTATAATTATGGTGTCATCTTATTTGCGGGGGGGTATTTTCTAAATCTCTAGATTCATAAGGTTTAAAATAGGAAATATCACCCCAATTAATTTAACTAAATAAATAAACAATAAATAAAAATGAAATGAAAAGAAGTAACTCTGTAGTGCATGAGTTTAACAAATGATTCAGCTAGGTGACACTTCAAGGGATACTTGGTGGCAGCGGACTGTCACCTACCTAGATGTTTTGGTCAACATGAATAGAAAGAGGAAGACCCTGAAGCCCACGTTATAAGAAATCAGAGAAGTAACATTCAGGAGATTCCTGGGGTTTGGGTCTGATGGAAGAATTCAGGAGAGTGTCTTGTCTCAGTGTTTCTCCTCGAGGATGTATTAGAACACAGAACAGAGAAGGAGAGCATCTAGGCCCCAGTCCTTGGCCGCCCACTAGCTGTATGACCTCAGGCAAGTCCCTTGACTTTCTTGGGCCTCTATTTCTTCATCTGTAAAGTGTAGCCTAGGGGTCCATCCACCAAATATGTGTACACTGCCTGCTCTGCCTATGTCTATTGAACTAGAAACAGGCCTTTTTCCTCATGGATCTTACACTAGTGAGGAAGACAAATAACAGCCAAATAAATAACAAATGTATGATCATGCATGAGCTTTCCAGAGCTCAGGACATGCAGGTCTTGAGAACTCCACAAAACAAAAAGAGCACAAAACAACTGGGGACCTAGCACCGCTTCAGAGTCTCCACTCTGGCAGACCATTAGACCCAGGGAACCTTATATTAACATGGATCTACGGGGCCCACCCCCAAAATATCCAGTCAGAATTTCTGGAGATGAAGCCCTTAATGAAATCAACCAACCAACCAACCTTTCTGTTCTTGTTTGGTCCAGAAAATTTTGACTCGTTCGCGAATGTGCTTGTCCTCGCGCAGTTTCTTCTGCCACTGACGTAATTCTTGAATTTCAGGATCACAGCGAACCTGGAAAATCCCCACAAAGCTTTAGTTCCCTTTCTACTTTTCCATGCTTCAGCTTGTTAACCCTGCATAGAAATTCCCTTACAAACCAATTCGATAGACTTTTGATTCTAAATGAATTATCTCTATTCCTAAAAACTTATGTAAAATTTCAACATAAATGAGGTTGTGTGAAGATTTGCAATTCTCACAGTGGGTGGAAAACATTCTAAATCCATGCTTTCCAATAATAATATAATGTAGCCACATATGTAATTTTAAATTTCTTTGCAGTCTCATTTTACAAAGTGAAAACAAGCTAGTAACACTATTTTTAAGAATATATTTTATCTGACCTTAGGGATCCAAAATATCATTTCAACATATCAATATAAAAACATTACTTATGAGATAATTTCGCTTTATGCTTTCCATACTAAGTCTTCAACATCTGGAATGTACTTGTACTTACAGCACATCTCAAGTTGGACTAGATTCATTTTAAGTGCTCAATAGCCACTTGCACCTGGTGGCTCTGTACTGGACAGCAGCGTTCTAGATCGGTCAGTTAACATACCAATCACAGTTCTGTAAAATACTAATGCACTGAGTGCCTACTGCATACTGGGATTTATGCTAGACACTGGGAATACAGGTATAATTAATGGTAATTATGATTATTATTTATATTTTATTACTATAGCTCATATTATTGAGCATGTATGTCCCAGGCATTGTTTAAGTATTTTAGAAATTTTAATCAACAAAAAAAACAATAAAGCAGGAATGATTATCCCCATTCCACTGAGCTTAAACAGTTTGCTGAGTCACAGAGCTAGGAAATGGTGGTGTTGCGATTCAACCACAGACAGACTGTTTTAGCTGTCCTTGAGGGAGTCTAGTAAGAGGCATGTGGCATGCCGAAGTGAGACTAGTGAGGTGTGGGAAGAGTGAGGGTGTCGTGGGCACAGGGAACATAAAGTGGGCAATGAACTCAGCCTAGAAGGGTCAGGAAATATGCATGGAGGAGGTGACTTCTAGGCTGAGTTTTGAAGGATGAACTACAGTCAGCCATGGGGTGAAGGGGGTGGAGTGTAATGGTGTTCCAGGGAGTGGCCCAAGCCTGTGCAAAGGTGACGAGGAGTGAACAGTCTTGGCTGATCCAGAACTCCAAGGTGAGAAAGCAGTAGAAGGCACAAAAACCACAGCCACTCACACCCAACTCCTTTCTGCTTCATCCTTCTACTTCTACACTGACTGGAGAATGCTCCTCATGAGGTGAATTCTCAGACTAAAATGGAGTGATTTTACATATGTGGGTGTACATCAACTTATTTTGAAAGATATGTTAAAGTTTCAAAGAGTCCTGAGAGACAGCTTGAGAAATATATCCCCATGGTAAGGGGTTCCTGACTCAGCTCTTTAGATGAACTATAAACATAGTCACTTTGGAGTATTCCTTGTTTAATGGACTCTGTTCATTTAAAATGAGGTAGCAGTTTTTTATATTCTGGAGGGAGAGGTACCTATATTAAAACTAGTATGTGGAACTGAGGAGGTCACACACTGCAAGTCCAGATCAGTGAGTCCCTTTCTAGGCAGTGGTCCTCTCCCATCTATCTGGGGATCCTAGGTGTCCAAAGAAGTTGCTTCCTCTCCCCTTGAAGCCACAACTCAGACCTGCTGATCTGACATCCAGAAACTGGTGTCTCAGCTGCAGAGAGGGATGTAGGATGTGCTGAAGCAGAAATGGACATCTCACAAACCCACGGGATCCAGCATTTTATGGGAAATGAATGAAGAAGCCTCAGAGAGGACAAAGAGGACAGGAGAGTGCAGGCTTGTCTAAAGGAGAAGTTCCTCCCCAGCTGTGCTGAGTGTGATAATGTCACAAAGTCAGGGGCCAACCTCCTGCTTTTCTGGAATGCCATTGGGTCTTGCGGCATCCTACTCTAGTTATTGGGATCCAAGCTTCCTACTGTGATCACTGCAAATATTCAAGTTTTAACTTTTTACAGACGGTCACACATCCAACCTCTAGGACACAAACACAATTCCTGAAAGGGCTGGATTGAGTCTGGTTTCACTATCAACCATTTCACAGCCCCAGAACCACCATTCCCTTTTGTTTCTCCCTAACCAATAGTTTCCTTCGTCCTTCTCATTTAGTAATTTGACTTTGGGGAGCCGGTTGCCCCTCTCTCCCACTAGATTTTCATTAGGGTCACCAGTAACCCCAATTTTTAAAAAATGTGATAGAACACACATAACAAAATTTACCATTTTAACTGTTTTACAGCATGCAGTTCAGTGGCATTAATGTATCCATAATGTTATGCGACCATCATCACCATCTAGTTCCAGAAGACTTTCATCACCCCAAAGGAGATTCCGTATATATTAAGCAGTCACTCCTCATTCTCCCCTCTCCCCAGTCCCTGTCATCCATTAATCTCCTTTAGTCAGCACAGGTTATTCTCAGCCTTTAGATCCAGAGTCTCTCTGGATTGCCTATCCTGGACATTTCATATAAATTGAATCATCTAATATGTTACCTTTTATGTCTGCATTCTTTCACTGAGCATATAATACTTTCAAGTTTCATCCACATTGTAGCATGTGTCAGCACTTCTTTCCTGAACAAAATTCCATTGTATAGTCATGCTACATGTTGTTCATCCATTCACCCACTGATGAACTATTGTTAATAGAGCTGCTCGGAATATTTGTGTACAAGTTTTTGTTTGAACATTCATTTTCAATTTTTTTAGTATATACTGAGGAGTAAATTGGTAGGTCATAATTTCAAGATTAATATACTGAGAAATCACCAATTGCTTTTCACAGTGGCTGCATTTCATTTTATTTTTATTTTTTTAAAGATTTTATTACTTTATTGTTGTTCAATTACAGTTGTCTGCATTTTCTCCCCACCACTTCCCCCCGCCCCAGCCAATCCCACCTCCCTCCCTTGCTTCCACCCTCCCTCTTGGTTATGTCCATGTGGCCTTTATACTGGTTCCTGGAAACCCTTCCCCTCACTGTCCTCTCCCCCACTGGATATTGTTAGATTATACTTAATTTCAATGTCTCTGGTTATATTTTGTTTGCTTTTCTCTTTTGTTGATTATGTTCCAGTTAAATGTGAGATCATACGGTATTTGTCTTTCACTAACTGGCTGACTTCACTTAGCATAATGCTCTCTAGTTCCATCCATGCTGTTGCAAAGGGGAGGATCTCCTTCTTTCTCTCTGCTTCGTAGAATTCCATTCTGTAAATGTACCAGTTTTTTGACCCACTTATTGACTGATGGGCACTTAGGTTGCTTCTAGCACTTGGCTATTGTAAATTGTGCTGCTATGAACATTGGGGTCCTTAAGTTCTTTTGGATTGGTGTTTCAGGGCTCTCAGGGTATAATCCCAGTAGTGGAATTGCTGGGTCAAAAGCCAGTTCCATTTTTAGTTTTCTGAGGAAATTCCATACTGTTTTCCACAGTGGCTGCACCAGTCTGCCTTCCCACCAACAGTGCACTAGGGTTCCGTTTTCTCCACATCCTCTCCAACACTTGTCTGTTGATTTGTTTATGATGGCCATTCTGACTGGTGTCAAGTGGTATCTCATGGTGGTTTTAATTTTCATCTCTCTGATGGCTAGTGATGTGGAGCATCTTTTCATATGTCTCTGTGCCCTCTGTATATCCTCCTTGGAGAAGTGTCTGCTCAAGTCTTTTGCCCATTTTTTAACTGGATTTTGTGTCTTCCTGGAGTGCAGTCATATGAGTTCTTTATATATTTTGGAGATCAAACCCTTGTCCTAGGAATAAACCTAACCAAGGAGGTAAAAGACCTGTACTCAGAAAACTATACAACACTGAAGAAAGAAATTAAGGAAGACACAAACAAATGGAAGCATGTACCATGCTTACAGATAGGAAGAATTAACATCATCAAAATGGCCATACTACCCAAAGCGATTGATAGATTCAATGCAATCCCTACTAAAGTACCAATGACATATTTTACAGATATAGAATAAACATTTCAGAAATTTATATGGAACCAGAAACAACCCTGAATAGCTACAGCAATTTTAAGAAAGAACAACAAAACAGGAAGAATCACAATACCGATATCAAACTGTATTACAAGGCCACTGTAATCAAAACAGCCTGGTACTGGCATAAGAACAGACACATAGACCAATGGAACAGAACAGAGAGCCCAGAAATAAACCCAAATCTCTATGGTCAATTAATATTCGACAAAGGGGGAAGAAGCATAAAATGGAGTAAAAATAGCCTCTTCAACAAATGGTGTTGGGAGATCTGGACAGCTACTTGCAAAAAAATGAAACTCAATCACCAACTTATACCACACACAAAAATAAATTCAAGGTGGATAAAAGACTTAAATATTTGTCGTGATACCATAAAAATCCTAGAGGAAAACAATGGCAGGAAAATATCAGATATTCCACGCAGCAACACCTTCACTGATGTGTCCCCTAGAACAAGGGACATAAAGGAAAGAATAAACAAATGGGATCTCATCAAAATAAAAGCTTCTGCATGGCTAAAGAAAACAGCATTAAAATGAACAGAGAACCAACTACATGTGAAAACATATTTGCCAATGATGCATCATTTTATTTTTACCAGCAGTGACTAAGACTTCTAATTTCTTCACATCATTGTCAATATTAGTATTTCTCAATTTAAAAATTATTATTATAGTCATCATAATGGCTGTAAAGTGGTATCTCATAATGGTTTTGATTTCCATTTCCCTAATGATTATGACATTCAGCATCTTTTCTTTGCTTGTTGGCCATTTTTTTTCCTCTTGTTTTCTAGAATGGGCCTCCCATGTTTGTTTGTTTGTTGTTTAATTCTCACCCTAGGATATATTCATTGATTTGAGAGAGGGGAGAGAGAGATACAAAAGAGGAACATTGATTTGTTACCTCCTACCCACACCCCAACCAGGGTTGAACCCACAACCTAGGCATGTCCCCTGACTGAGAATCAAACACGCAACCTTTTTTAGGGGGTGGACAGGACAAAGCTTCCAACCGAGTCACCTGGCCAGGGCTCCCATGGGTTTTTATAAGTAGGAATCTTGGGGAGGCCTCCTTCCAAGGTTTTACAATTTATTGAACACACAAATTATTTTATAATTATATAACTTAAGGCAATAGTCAGCTGGTAGAGAGCTATTGGGGCTGTGAGGTGGTGCTCACAGGTAGGGAAGAAGAAAGAAGCAATTGCCTGGACCTCTGAAATTAACCTTTCATAGAAGTATACATTCTTCTGAATTCCTTTTAGTTCACTTGTTTCCCCTGCTTCTTGGCAAAACAGACAAAAACACAGCAACAACTACCCTCTCTGGATTACTCTCTGAAGGTTTCCTAAGTGCTTCTGAGGAAAGGGCTTACTATATTGCAGTTGCTGGGACTGTGGCACAGTGCACAGCCCTGTAGTAATGCTCATGAGAGGGAGCCTCCAGCCTGCTGTGAGATGCCCCACACAATCTGGGAATCAAGGCTGTCAGTGTGTGCTCAGAGGCAGGGTCTGTGTGAGTCATGCATCAGCTGCTTTTTAGTGAGGCAATGCTTTCAGTGAAGTTCTGGAAAGGTCTTCTCCCAGGAAGCTCCTTCTATCACAGTACATACTTGAAAAGATGGAATTTCCCCCAATAGCTCAGTTGGTGACAATTGACATAAAGTTCATCCAGCTTTTCTTGGTACTTGCTTACCCAAATAATCAGGGAATGAATAATCTGCAAACAAAATTTAAGGTAGTCAGTGAGCTTTCCAATAACTTACAGGGTTAAATTACAGCAAAGTTTGGTACTCCTAAGATCGCATCACTGCACAGTGCTTTGGTATCTTCCTTACCATTAGTAACCAGAGCAGACATTTGTGCGGTTACAGCTGCCCAGATGTTTTTAATGTACAGCCAAGATTGAGAGCCATTGTTCTGGACTGCTCTGGACACTTAACCCTCCACAAGCGGCTCAAAGCACAGTCCCTAAACTAGAAACATGAGCATCCTGAGAACTCATTTGAAATGCAAGTGCTCAGGCCCCACCCCCATCCTACTGACTCATACTCTGCGGGTGGAGCCCAGCAATCTGTGTGTTAACAGGTTGTCTAGATAGTTCTGACGGCAGCGAAAGTTTAAAACTCTTATGCTGTGTCCCCATTAAATCACAGCTTCCTGGACCCCTGTGCCTTTGACAACTTTGCTACTCTTCTCATTAACTGGTGAGTCTACGCCCCCTCTCTCTTCAATCTAGGTGAGCCTCTGAGCAAGTCCGAGTCTAGGCCTCAAGAAGGCTTGTAGCTTCCATTTTCGCCCCCCTGTAATGTTTCTTCCATGGTGTAAGAAAGTGGGTGTGGCCTAATGCAGGACGACAGGCATGGGGGAGTAGGAATAGCCAATAGCCAGCACCAACGCCTCAGACGTGTGAGTGAAGCCAGGATGAACCTACCGATTGTACCCATTCACTAGGGGAATGCAGACGTGTGAAGTAAGGAGCAACCAGCAGAAGAACCACCTAGTTAACCCACACAACTGTGAAAAATAGTCCATTTCTATGGTTTTAAGTCAGTAACATTTAGCAATTCACACATAAACTTTGCCTCGAAAGAAAAGGACTATACAAAACTTGGGTGCGCCCCGGCTGGTGCAGCTCAGCGGATTGAGCGTGGGCTGCGAACCAAAGGGTCGCCGGTTCAATTCCCAGTCAGGGCACATGCCTGGGCTGCAGGCCGGTTCCCAGTGGGGAGTGCACGAGAGACAACCACACACTGATGTTTCTCTCCCTCTCTTTCTCCCTCCCTTCTCTCTAAAAGTAAATACATAAAATCTTAAAAAAACAGTTGGGTGCCTCATATGCAGGGCCAGGCACGAAAAGCCTCACAGTCCTTCCAGCGCTCTGCTGTCACCATCGAGAAACCCTTTATGACTTTGAACAGGGGCTCTGCGTTTTCCTTCGCACTCAGCCCTGCAGATTATGTAGCCAGTTGTGCTAATAGGCAGTTTTCCCATTTATTCCTAGGAATTAGGCTTATCAGCTTTTGTCACATATTCGGGATATATTGTGAGTGAGCAAATAAAAATGTGTTTTTTTTTTTTTTACAGACAGCCTGGCAAGTCACCAAAGCATTTTTGGGGCAAATTAAGGAGAGTCCACTTGCAGATATAACCCAGAGTATATTTCAATAACTATGGGGCCAGAAAGGGGGAAGGGAAGGGCCTGGCTTGGGAAGCTAGGTTCCGAGCAGCCCAAAGTCACTATTTATAGTGCTGTGGCCTATTTTGGCTTGCAGAGTGGCCCTGAAAATTGCCCTGAGAACTGGGTATAGAAACTGATGATAAAACCAGTCATCTTCATCAAGGATGTTTTGAAAAATAGGATTATCTTTGACAGAAAATAATAATATTAAGGAAAACTATCAGGAAACAATCAAGAATATATTCTTAGTGAAGAAAATGCACAGGTCAGGTCAAGTCAATGAAAAAGCGCAGTTATGAAGCCATAAACATGTGCTAGGCACTGTGCTAAGCACTTGTTGTACACAATTTCATTTAGACCATCACATATAACTCTGTGAAGGCAGTATCATTATTATCCCCATTTTACAGGAAAGGAAACTGAAGCTTGGGAAAATGAAGTAATTTATGGAAGGTCCCAGGGTTGGTGAGCCAGGACTGAAAAGTGTAGCATGGTACTTGACTTACCCAGCTGTTATCTACATTACTGCTCCTCAAATTTCAGCAAAGACTCCCCTGGGAATCTTGTTAAGATGCAGATTCTGATTCAGGAGGTCTGGCATGGGGGCCTAGATGATGTATTTTCAAGCAGTTGCCACATGAAGATAATACCAGTTTTCCAAGACCACAATGTGAGAAGCAAGGATGTAGATACTACTTTTTTCCTGCTCCTATTTTCATCCTACAATCTACTCTCTCTATAGTAGGCTGAGTTATTGTGTGAGTTTCCACTGCTGCATAATAAATGACCTCCCTATCTGGCAGCTCAAACAATAAACACATTATCTTGTACAGTTTCTGAGGGTCTGGAATCCAGGTGCCCCTGAGTTGGGTTGTCCTGGCTCAGGGGCTCTCATGAGGTTACATGAGGATATGAGCTGGGCCTGTGGTTACCTAAAGGTTTCACTGTACTGGAGAGGCTGATTCTTTTTTTTATTTCTTTATTTATTTTTATCCTCACCCAAGGACATTTTTTCATTGCTTTTTAGAAAGAGAGGGAGAGAGAGAAACATCAATGCGACAGAGAAGTATCAATTGGTTGCCTCCTGTATGCACCCAGACTGGGGTAGGCCAGGAACCAAACCCGCAACCTAGGCACGGCCCTGATTGTGAATGAACATGCAACATTTTGGTTCTGGGATGATGTTCCAACCAACTAAGCTACACTGGCCAGAGCTGGAGAGGCTGATTCTAAGATGGCTCACTCACAAGGCTATTGGCAGGCCTCAGCTTTTTGTCATTTAGGTGTCTCCGTAGGGATGCTCATGACATGACAGCCAGCTTCCCCTACAGTGAAAGATCCAAGACAGGGGGAGCTAGGGAAAGGGAAACTACAGAGTCTTTTATAACCTAACCTTAGAAGATTAGAAGTAGTGGCATTCCTCCACTTCTCCCATACTGTCGGTCACACATTTCAAG
The DNA here is from genome assembly GCA_007922815.1 of Macrotus californicus. Lineage (NCBI taxonomy): Eukaryota > Metazoa > Chordata > Mammalia > Chiroptera > Phyllostomidae > Macrotus > Macrotus californicus. The sequence continues at coordinate 5,891 of VMDR010016342.1, read as the reverse complement.
CTTGGTACGGCTGTGGGAAGGGACTCCTCAGGAATGTGAATTCTGGGAGGTTGGGATCACTGGGGATTTGGTGTGGATGCTGACTACCACAGCAAGGAGTGCAAAGTCTGTACAGAAAAAGTCTAGCCAGTGTTAATATAACAAGAATGGTTTGCATGACATCCACATAACCTGGCAGCCAAGGAGAGTGGACTGGAATGCACATGCATGAACAATGATGACTTCAATGTAGTAGTCAGAGAGGCTGGTAGATGTTGTTGAGTCAGCATGTGTACTGTGTGGCCATCACATTCAATATGACTGAGCGAGTAGTGTGTTAAGCTTGAATATTCCTCTGCAGAAACTATTTAGACGATTCAGAAGGCTGCAGCTGTGGGCAAATGGTGATTGGCAGCTTCATCAAGACAACATGCTGGTTCATGCATCACGTCTCATGCAGAGTATTTTGGTGAAACATCAAATCACCTCAGTGACTCAGCTCGCCTACAGCCCAGATATGGCACCCTGTGACTTTTGACTTTTCCCAAATTAAAATCACCTACAAAAGGCAAGAGATTTCAGACCATCGGTGAGATTCAGGAAAACACGATGGCGATTGGGAGAACTGTGTGAGGTCCCTGGTGCCTACTTTGAAGGGGATTGAGGAATCACTGTCCTATGTACAATGTTTGTTGTATCTTGTATCCTCTTCAATAAATGTCTCTATTTTTCACATTACATGGCTGGACACCTTCTGGACAGACCTTGCATACTTCTCAACTCCACGATGTTGGGCTTAGCCACGGGACCTGCTTTGGCCAATAGAATATGTGGGAAGTGGCATGTGCTAGTTCCCAGCTTATGCCTTATTAAGACTTGCTGTGTGTGTTTTTGCTCACCTCCTTTGAGAGCTTTTGACCACTGCTGCAAAAAGAACAAGCCCCTTGTAGCCTAACTGACCTCCAAAGAATGACAGGGCCTGGAACGAAACTCAACTGCTGGGAGCCAAGTATAGCCAAATCCAGCCTAGAGCAGGTGAACTTGGCTGGTCTGCAGACATGTAAGTTGCAAGCCACTGAGTTTTGGGGTGGTTTGTTAAGTAGCATTATTGCCACAATAGTTAATTGATACATTTTTTATTACATATTTATTTATGTCTGTTAACAGTCTATTGCAAGAATGCAAGTCCCACGAGCGCAGGGACTTGGTCTTATTCCCTGAAGTCACCCAGCGTCTAGAACAATGCTTGTCTGCCACATATTAGATATTCAATACATAGTAGTAAGTTCATATCAGTGAATGAATTAATCTAATTGTAGGGCCTGCTTGCTTAACCTTTACCCCAAATTACAAAGTATTAAAAAATAACTGCCCTGAACAGGAGTTCTAGACAGCATATCCTTCACAGGGAAAACGTGATTCACACCAAGTTGTCTACACTGTCTCTGTGCCAGATGCCATCCCTCTTCACCTGGACCAGATCAGAAGCCATCCAGACACTACAACAACCCCCTGCTTGAAAACACAAGTGTGTCTTTAAGTGACACCAGCTCACCTGGTTGGGCTGCTGTTCCCAGAGGAGAGTCAGAAAGATGGCTAATGAGATGCACAAAGGGAGGAGAGGGATCCCCACATCCCCTGCTTGGAACAGCTGCCCCAGGAGACAACCCTCTCTGGAAAGGAGGAAGAGGGAGTCAGGCAAGCTGTGAGGCTGACCCACAATCTGGGGAGGCCAACACTCATGAGAAAGCAGAATGAAGAAAGAATCTGGCCCTTAAATCACTTACTGTTGGAACTTGCTGAGGAAATAAAGATCAACACTATCTTCTAAAGGCTTCATCAATCCTGCTGTCTCAGGACTCACTTTGCACTGGAAGTATCTTGAACAAGAAAATGTTTGACCGAATTCCTTCCCGCCACCACACTGGCAGTGTGCTTTCCTTAAATGCAAACACTCAGGAGAGAGCTGCATGTGCTCATGCGGAAAGTTACTCTCAATGTGAAATTAAAAGGCACAATGCAGTGTGAAACCATGTTTATAAGAACACAGGGTCTGACACAGATAAAGCCCCTTTTTATTACAAAATCTTTTATTACAAAATCATAAGCATGTAATTCTGTCGTATAACAATAGCACACTATATGACATTTTAGGTGAAATGTTCAAATTGATACTATAAATTATTACACCCATATTATTACCCTACCAATCAACCACACTCAAGCAGGTGTTACTTCTGCTGGACCCTATATATACCACATTTATAAAAAAAACACAATATAATAAATATACATGGATGTTCACATATACAAAGGAAAACCAATGGAAAGACACACACTAAACTGTATCTGTGTTTTAACCTGGAAAACAGATCTAGAGTAAAACAGAAATGGAGACTTAAACTACTTGTTATGTATCCCCCTCATATTCATATGTAGAAACCAGTGTGATAGTATTAGGGGTGCGGCCTTTCTGAGGCAATTAGGGTTAGGTGAGGTCTCATGATGTGATTAGTGCCTTTTTAAGGAAAAAATCAAAGAGCTTACTCCTTTTCTCTCTCTGCCATGAGTGCACACAGTGAGAAGTCAGCCACCTGTAAGCCAGAAAGAGAACCCTCATCAGACACCAGACCTGCTCTCGGACCTGCCAGCCTCCAGAACTGTGAGAAATAAGTGTGTGTGTTTAAGCCACCCAGTCTATGGTATTCCATAACAGCACTTCAAACTAAGACATTTTTTCTATATGGTTTGATTTTTGTTTACAATAATTACCTGATCTTTTACAATAAAAATATCAATAAAAGACTTTTTCATACAAAGATGGCCATTTTTTTCAATATTCAAACTGATATGTTGTTCCGTGCAGTATTTTCAGAGGCGGTCAGATGTGGTTGTAAAATAACATCTTGTTTCTTCTGACGTTGTCAGTTATTTCTCTGACAAGGGGCCCTCCTCTTCTTGTATTTTAAGGACTGGACCATGAACTGTGCTCTGCAGTTGCATCCTTGGCACCACATCTGCTTGCCTTGTCTTTGTAGTTACATCACTGTTTACTTTCTGCAAACACACTGACGTAACCAATGCTGCTGAAGGCCAAGGTCTACAGTGGTGTCCAGTTCTTCCAATACACCAGGGTCTCAGGAGGAGTGTATTTATCCCACTTCTCATCTTCACCTGCTTGTTGGCATTCCAGTTACTCTCACATGGCAAGCAATCTTCTAATAGAAGATATAAAACTGACAGAAAGATTGCTTTTTCCATTTGGTTTTTAAAACCTCTCATTTCACAGTAACCAGAGGGGTGGTGGGAGGGGATAATGGGGGGAGAAAAGGGGAAAGGGTTGTCAGGGAACATGAATAAAGGACATGTGGGCACAGCCAAAGGGGGTAGGATCAAGGGTGGGAGGTGGGGATGGCTGGGGTGGGGGGGAAATGGAGACAACTGTACTTGAACAACAATAAAAAAGAAAATAAATAAAATAATATTTAAAAACCTCTCATATGTTTAGGAAATAGGACTGCTGGTACCTTTCAGACAGAAAAGACACTGACATTAATCACAACCATTGTGATACCACTCACTTTTGTACCTACAGTGCACAGAGCATTTTCTCATGCATTGCCACTGAGAAGCATTTTCATCCTTATGACAGCCTGGGGGGCTATTATTCTGGGGGGCTATTATTCTTCTCAACATAAAAAGAAAGAAACAGATTCTGAGTTCAGTGATTTGTTCTAGATCATCCAAATGGCAGGCAGGTAAGCACAATTGATTCCAATTCATCAGTCTAAACCCTGGCTGCATACTAGAATCACCTGGGAGCTTGAAATAAATGCCCAGCACCTGTTCTCATATGGCCAGTTGAACAAGGATCTCAGGAGATCAGGCCCTGGGTATTAGAATTTAAAATTTTTCCACAGATGACTCAGACACATAGTGAAGCTTGACGTCGATGCCATCCATAGGTATAAATAAGCCAGTCTTATGTTAAATTCACGTGTTTATTCATCACCAGGTTAAGAATGTCCCCCTATTGGGGTTCTCCAGGGAAATACTGCTCAGCATTGAGGAGGAAGGGGCTATGATGCACGTGAGCATGGGGAGAGCTTCATACGGCCATGTGAAAACGGACAGACTCAAAGGCTATGTATTTTACCATTCCATTTATATGACATTCTGGACAAGGCAAAACTACAAGGACAGGAAATAGATCAGTGAGTGCCAGGGGCTGATGTGGGGCAGGGCTTGACTACAGAGAGGCGGCATGAGGGAACTTTTGGGGGATGATATAAATATTCTTGTATCTTGATTATGGGGGTGGTTTGACTGTAAGCATTTGTCATAACTGAGTGATATACACTAACAAGGGGAAATTTTACTCTAAGTAATGTGTATCTTAAAGCTGATTACAACACATGCATACATATGTGAATACACATATGCACACATACATAAAATGAGATATCACCACACACTCACTAAAACGGCTAAAATTAAAAAGGCTGACCATACCAAGTACCGATAAGGACATGGAGCAATGGGAACTATCAAACAATGCTGGTACGTGAGAAAGATAGTAAGCAGCTAAGAAATTTTCTTGGCAAGTAGAACAGGGAAACTGAGACAGCTGAACAAAATGGTTGAGCAATTTACAGCCAGATACAAAAGGTCACCTGCCTAGAAATAACATCTAGGCCTCAGCTGTATTTCAGCTCCAGGCCCAGAAAAGAAACATTAGGTGGGAGGTGCCAGAACCAACTTCAATTACTAAAGACCCTCTGTCCTGTCACTGACTAATCAGTGGAGAGACTATGACCCTGAAAGGGCACCCCTGCAGAACAGATTAATATTCTACTAAAACCCTCCCCTGAGATCTCCCCTAAGATTCCCACCTGCAAGAGAGAGATAAAAGCCTCAAGACAAAGGACCCACCCTGTGGGCTCTCCCTCTGGGGAGCAGCCGGAGCAATTGCCTGTCCCCTCTGTTCCCCACTTCTTCCTTCACAGGCAGGTGTCTCCTAACTCTAAAGCAATGGGCAGCTGATAGCTTGTCCCACGCTGACCCTGTCCCCATAGCTCCCTTTTCTGTGACTTTCCAGGGAGTCTAGGCCCTCCTGTTGCTTCTTCTGTACTGAGTAAGCCCTTCCTTGTTTCACTGACCCCAGCTTTAATAAATGCGTCCTCATAGTCACCTGGACTTGTGTTGTGGAATCTTTCCTACACCAATCAAGAACCCACACACTGCAGCTGGTCCCAGGTAGACCCACTCAGGTCCAGGCCCTTGTCTAGTAACAGTAGGAATGCAAAATGGTTTTTACAAAAGGAGAGAAAAGGGGCTCTGAAGATAGTCAGACCTGGCTTGAACTTTGGCTCCACCACTTACCACTACTATGTGTTTTGGGGCAAGTCAGGGCAAGCTTGGCTTTGTCTGACTCATTCACACCTGAGATAACAGTAGTACATACTGGCTTACTTTACAGGATCAGCATAAAGCAGAAAGGAGATAATGCTTGCAAAATGCTTAGTGTAGGCCTGCCACATAGCAAGTGATCCATATATTAGACTGTGCTATTCTTATTCTACTTGTTACAGCTGCCTCTGAACTCCTCAGAGGATAGATGGCCTCTGTTTCTACAGCACCCAGCACTGTTCTTGGCAAGCAGAAGTTTCTTAATACATGTTTGTCAAATGAAAGAATGAACATGCGGAGTCATGAAAGACAGTACTGGCAGCAGTCATTCTTGATAGCATCCCATTTCAAATGGTAGAGGCTGACTGTCTGAATCCTCAACCTAAAATCAGGACTTCTACAAGGTTGACAAATTGAAGAATTGTATTTCAATGGTTCAGTGGGACTTGTATAGGTGGCCCCAACCTCCCTAATAGCTTATAAACATTTTCCATGTGTTACAA
>VMDR010016341.1:0-21279 GCA_007922815.1 Macrotus californicus | reverse complement strand
AGAAAAAAGTTTCTTAGATTTGCAAAGGACATTGTGCAAGTTATAATCCATCTAGGTTGGCATCTTCCCAATACCCCTGATGTAAGAATCCTACCTAAACAATGCTTATCACCAATCAATAGTTTTTTATGATGAGTCCTGAACTTTATTAAATCCATTATCTTATTTCCCTTCCAGGTTCAAACTCATATTTGCATGTAAGGACCAAACACATAGATCATTTTAAAATTACCCACCACAGATAGTAAACATTTTCTGAGACTTTTCCCTGTTTCTCCCAAACTAGAGCTAAAGCAGGTGCCTTGCACGTAATTCTATAATAGCATTTTTCATATAATACAATGGCTCTTGGTTCATTATGTTTCTTTTTCCCATCATGTTTCAGTGTGTAAAGGAGGTTGGCCACATCTTAATCGCTGATGAGAGAAAATTATTAGGAGGTGTGTTCAAAACCACGTCATCCTCTGCTTAAAACAAAACAAACAAAAGAGCAGGTGGTTTTGTTTACTTAGATAATTCCATAACTTCTGCATACCACACACTTTCATCTGAACATAGTTTTTTTTTCATTTTCTGACCAGTTTCTGGACTTCTGTGATGAAGAATTGGGACAATTGATAGAGAACACAGAACTATAGAGTTCAAAGAAAATGAGATGGGAATAGGAAAAATGGGGCCAAGAGGGCTTATTCTCAAGAGGAGAGAGAGGAAATACACTGTTTGTGTAGAGAAGACTCAGCATGAGACTAGTGCAGCGAGTCTAGGTCAGCAAAACCGGATAGTCAGAAAAGGATAAATGGGAGGGAAAGAAGGAGGGAAGAGAGTTAATTAGCTAGTTGGTTAGTGTCTGGGTTAGTAACAGATTCTAGGGATAAGAAAGTGGTGCTAAAGGACAGGATAAAAGAGAATTTCAAGAAGTTTAGGGACCATGTTTTCTAAACCTCTACATTGGTCTTTGAGATGAAGAATGACTGAAGTCTTTTGGGGGCACTACCTGACTTCTTACTAGCAAAACACGCTGCACTGAATCTACAAGTCTTTTTATTTAATGGTATTACAATCACTTATGCAACCTAATTGTTCTGCACAGTGTCTGGTACAAACCGTATTGCTGATAAGAGTTCACCGAATGAAAAAAAAGTCTGAATAGGTATAATTTTGTCTGGTTAATTTTTCCACTGGGGAAGAAATTAAAAGATGAGAACTTAACATATACATAAAAGATCTGCCACACCCTCATGTATGCATAGTGACCTCAACTCATCTTTCTTTAAGAATAAAAACTGCTAAAACGATAATTAAAGGAACTAAATATAGGTCTTATATCAGAATGAAAGCAGGAAAATAGATTAAAATATCAAGATTTAAGTTAGAAAAAAAATGGAAGTTTCATTTGTTAGTAACAATTAAGCTGAAGGAAAATCGTCAGGTACTAAGAATTAAAAGAGAATGTGTTCTGAGGAGGCTTACAAGCTGGCGGTGAGAGAAAGGAACTTTAAAAGCCATCATGCTCTTCCTCACAGAGGGAAGCCCAAGTTCTGTGGGCACAGAAATAGGGCCTTCGAAGGGTCAGGACTATCTCCATTGAACTCGCTTCAAGGATGAGCAGTTTAGCAACAGAGAAAAAGGCACTCCTGGCAGAGGAAACTACACAGATAGGAGCTTGGGAGAGTGGACAGGAGTGCTATGCTTAAAAATTTCAAGAAGGCTATATATTTAGAAAATATGATGCCTTTATTTTATTTTTTAGAGAGAGAAAGAGAGAGAAACATGGATGTGAGAGAGAAATATTGATCTAGAACCTCCCATATGGGCCCCCAACTGGGGATTGAACCCTAAGCCTACATATGTGGCCTGACTGGGGATCAAACCTGCAACTTTCTGGTGTACAGTACACTGCTCCAGACAACCGAGCTACCCGGTGGGGGTGAAAATGTGGTGCTTTTAAAAGTGGAGTGAAGTGAGGGGCTTGGGTTGGTAGAAGATAAGGATGGGAAGCCAGGTTCGGATGAGGAATGCTATGAATAAATGAATGCCTTGATTAATGGGAAAAAGAACTTTTCTTCAAGGTAAGAGAAAGATAGGAAACACACACTTATTCGTTTCTCTTAAGGTAGATGATGACTGTGGCATTACAGAAAACGGGCCTCTAGCACACAAAGCCACTGAAGAAGAATTCATGTAATACACAGTGAGGGCGCTAGGGGCAGAGGTAGGGCTGAAAGGTTTGGAGTCAGGCAGGATCCACAGGTGTGGTGACTGATCGGATGTGAAGGGTGCAGGCAAGGGATAAACTGAGGAAGATGCAGAGGTTTGTGTTTTCAGAGTCTGGGAGGGTAGTTGCTCTAGTAACCAAGCTGGGATATGTAGAAACAGCAGCCCTAGCAGCAAACACAGTGCATTCAGTCTTGGACATGTTGCACTTGAAGTACCTATAAGATATCTATTGCTTGTAGCCTCAAGTAATATTTCTTGCATTAAAAAGATAACTTGAGTTTGTTGATATAGATGAATATCAACCTTATGTACCTAAGACCAGGAAAGAAAGACAATGTGAAAACCCTGGGCAAGAATGGGAGAGTGGAATAGTATTTAAGAGAAAGGAAATTCTATAAATAAGAGAAAAGCCAAAACACTGTAGGGACCTGGGATCCTGAATTTTAAACAAAAGAAGTTAAAAAACATGCAGGCTTTGTCCACCATAAAGAATCAGGAGGTAGAATATAGAGTTTAGGACTTGGATTTATGTCTTCAGTTTTCATTTGAAAATTATGAAGGGATATTGATAAGCCCCACATTCAACATATGTGAGAATATTAAAATGATACTTTCAGCAGTAATTAAGTTAAAGTGCTTATGAATTATAAATTATATAAATATTTCCCCCAAAACTATATATTTGAGTTCATAGAAATGCACCTCCCTTCCTTCCTTCCTTCCTTCCTTCCTTCCTTCCTTCCTTCCTTCCTTCCTTCCTTCCTTCCCCCCTCCCTCCCTCTCTGGTTCCCTCCTGTGTTTCTTATTGGCATTCAGATACATATGCATTTATTAAGCATTTACTTCAATAAGTGCTGCTAGGAAAAGAGCATCATGGTCAAGTCTAGAGAAGTTTGGTTCTAAATTCCAGAAGGAAGACATCAATTAATTATAGTCCAGGAACTGGAGAGAGCTTCCAGGAGAAGGTAGTAAGTGGCAAAACTGAGTAGGAAATCTTTAGCATACAAAGAAAATACACAGCGAACCAAGTAGATTCTCAGTTAAAGTCCGTGCAATGAAAATCATCTTCAGTAAGACTGCATTTTACCAGGCAAATGTAAACCCTAGAATTTCTATATTCTTGCTTAAAGATTTCAAACGGCTGCTTTGGACATGCACATCTTTTGTTCTATGAGCTTTGTACATTTATGACCCAAATCCATGAAAGATTTAATGCAAACCAAAGCGAATGCAAATGCCCTCATTTCAGACAGCTGCAATGGTTATTTCAGTACATCTGTGAAACAGCTGTCCAGGCTCATCTTTACACTGGTTTTTGTTTAACTTCAAATGAACGTCAAGACTAAAAGAAATGTAGGTGATTAGGAGGTGGTAAACATTTCAGAAATACACCGGAGTTTCTGAGCATTTTTTTCTGTGAGAGCTTCTAAGTAACTCTCCTCCCACAGAGCTGGCATGATGGAACACTCTAGTAGATTACCTTTCCCCATCCAAACGCTGAGAGATCCGAGGCTGGCTGGAGAGTGTGGCTGGTTTAATGATTCCAGAAGCATTCTTCTCCGATGATTACACAGAAAAAGTAATGGGATAGTCATTTTCAAGGCCAAGTATAAGTGATTACTCACAGAGCACACGGGTTATGATAGGAGAGACCAAAGCTGCTGCGCACAGCGAGAGGCAAGACACAGGGCTTGACCCTTTGCTGCAAGGAGCTGTGGAAAGCATGCGTGTGAGACAGACAGATGATGACATGCCTCCTCCTTGGGATTCATACCACAACAATAGGCTAATAGATTTTATGCCATAAAGGCACTGACCTTGGTGGGCAGGAACATCTCCTCACAGGACAGAAAAAGGTGCCGTATGCCCCTAGGTGCCACAGTTTTGACAGTGAATGACAGCATGGGCTGGCCCCAGTCTCCAGGAAGCATATGCAAAGGTTTTTGCATTGTTACCCTCTGATTAGCTTCTGACACACTTTGCAACATGAAACTCTTACAGGGAAATTGCTCTGTAAGGCTGGCTGCAACACCTGTAAACTTTGCCAATGAAAGCTAAAATGCACCCGAAAGGCAGCTTGGCCTTAAAGAGAGAGAGAGAGAGAGGGAGGGAGAGAGAGAGTGTGTGTATACCCATTCATGTGTGTGGAGGGGACACATTTTGGTCTTTATATTTGGTGCCTCGAAATACTATTATTCAAGTGCAGTATTTAGAAAAAGCTTCTCAGACGTTGTAGGTTTATTGCACAGGAAGAGACTTAAGCAAGGCCAAGATGAAAATAAATAATGCATGAAGTCAGAGGCCTGAAGCAAATGTTAACTAATTTCAAAATGGGTCAAAATCACAACAATTAAGTCTCTGACATGTGAAGTCATTTTTTTCCCTCCTTAAAATATTAACCAACTTGCTTCACTTCTTCTAGATTGATTTGTAGAGCATGAAAGGTCATTTTGGAGACAGAGAGGGAATTTGGCTTCTACAAGCCATCCATAATGAGAGCCAATAAATTAGGTAAAGTTCCTGTTTACCTAAGCTGAAATATTGATGTCCAAGCCCACGTTGAATGCAAATCTCCACATTAATCATTTTTCTCCAGTTGGGAAATTCAGACCATGGTAACACATGCTTTGATAGACCTATACATCATAGTTACAGCAACATTAGACAGTGCCTCTGTGACAGAATACAAATACATTGCATTGGATTTCCTTCATTTTCCCCAGCCTGACTTTTATTTGTGTCTGCAAACTCTGCTCTGGGTGTGCGGAGTTTTGACATAGGTTTGGGCGATATTTCTGGCTCAGGAAATAATTGAAGATTGATGACAAGAATGTCTTTGTCTTGTTGGTTACCTGCCAAGCAAATCTAGAGGTGGCTCACATCTAGTTCCCTAAGCACAACACTGTGATGTTCTAGTCTCCTGGGTCTGGTCTTCTCCCATTCACACAGTAATAGCATCTGTTTCTCAAAGTCTGAGCCTCCTGCCTCTGAACATCTTGATGCTTGCTGGGAGGTGCACCATTTTAGGCTCCATATTAGATATGTTCAATCAGATTCCCTTATTGGGGTCAGGGAATCTCCATTTTTATAGGACCCCTGATTGTTTATCGTGCACACTATTGTGTGATAACTGCTTGATATTTATTCTTTCAGCTTTAGGCTGCTATCAGCTTTAGGCTCCTCAAGACCATGCTGATCTTGCCACTTTTTACTCTAAGTCATTCCATCTCTAAATATGAGGTCTGTTCAGAAGGTATCCAGCTATGTAATATGAAAAATAGACATTTATTGAAGAAGATACAAGATACAAGAAACACTGTACATAGGACAATGATGCCTCAGTCCCCTTCAAAGTAGGCACCTTGGGACTCGCGCGGTTCTCCCAATTGCCATCAGCTGCCCCATTGTAATTTCTGAGTCTCACTGATGGTCTAAAAATCTCTTCCCTTTCACAGGTGATTTTAGATTTGGGAAAAGCCATAGGTCACAGGGCACTAAATCTGGGCTGTAGGGACTGAGTCACCTGGGTGATTTGATGTTTAGCCAAAAACTCTGTATAAGACATGACACATGAGTGGGTGCATTGTCATGATGAAGCTGCCAATCACCAGTTGCCTGTAGCTGCAACCTTCTGAATCATCCAAATAGTTCCTGTGGAGGAGTGTTCAAGCTTATCACAAAATTTGATGCAGATTCGTTGCTCTACTCATTCATTTTGAATGTAAGGGCCACACAGTACACATGCTAATTCAATGGCATCTACCATCCCCACTGACTAGTACAGTGAGGTCACCATTGTTCACACATGTACATTCCAGTCTACTGTCCTTGGCTGCCAGGTTACATAGATGTCACACAAACCATTGTCATTATACTAACAAAGGCTGGACTTTTTCCAGACGGACCTTGTGTTATATTCCAAATCTCTATTAAATTTTATGCTTAGCCTTTTTCTACTTATCTAGAGGCCCTATTCAAGCAATCTCATTCATTAAGATTGTTATGCTCTCTATTTGCACAAGTTTTGCAAACCACTATCTCCGACAGCGATACTTTACTGGAGCTTCAGATTCATATATAAAAATGCCTGTTGGGCCTCTCCACTTGGCATTTTCATGTATCAAACTGAACTTCTTCTCTCCATGCCACCCCTCATCTGGACAGAAGTCCTGGAATTCTCATTGATTCTTTTGTGTCCCCTTTATTTTCATCACGTAAATTATCCAATAAATCACGTACATCATCTCTCCACAGTCTCCACCGAGGGCCCTCCTCTTTTTTTCTTCCAGCTCTGCCCAAAGTTCAGGTCTTCATTACTTCTCACTTGAACCACTGTAATAGACCTTTAACTTTTTCCCGTCTCATCTCAACTTATAAAATCAATCTTCCATGTGGTTGCCAGTAGCCTTTCTAAAAATAAATCTGTCTGAGTTATTTGTTCCCTTGAAAGCACACCTCCTTATACAGGACAAAATCCAGGCTGCCTGGCGTGGCGCGCCCGCCTTCTTCCAGCCTGCGCATACTCAACCTCCATCAATCTTCACCCAGATCCTACTTTACGGATACAACAGTTTGTAGTGAACTTATGCAGACCATATTTTCCCCAAATCTCTCTCTTAGCTCCTATTTTCCTTCTTCCTGGGATGCCCTTTCTTACTCACTTATTTCCACATAGGAAATAGTTATTTAATAATAATTATTATAAGTGCTATTTTATAATAAAATTAATATTGATTGAGTACTTACTTTATGTTAAACACTGAGTTAAAATTCCTTTTGATTCTCATAAGGATCAAACGTGATAGCCACCATTAGATGTCTTTTTAAACAAACCTTTTGGAGGTCATTGTTTTCTCAAGGTTTTCCTTACTCTCTAGTCTACTTTATTTCTTTTCTAACTACCACCAACACTCCTTGTGTTTAATTCAACTAAAACACTTAGCCTACCATATTGAAATAATCCTCTCTTAATCACTAATTTACCTGCTCCGTTAGGACAGAGCATATATCTTATTTAGCTCCATTTTCAAAGCATGCAGCCTCAAATCTGGGATCATTACAGGTTGTCCTGTCAACATTTGCTTAACTCAGAAGATCTAATGAATAGTCACTGAAAATATCACCGTGAGTGGCTCTTCTTGACATATTTAATGGGAGAGTCTTTAATCTTAGACGATGATTTTCAAGTGGTGTGCTCGGGCACACCAGCGTGATGCAAGAATTTTTAAAGCATGCAATACGTGATGATGAGCAAGGACCTAAAACAACCTTGGAATTTATTTATAAAAATTATATATTTATTTTTTGATGTTTAAACTTCAGTCACCTTCAAAGTATTCTCCATTTAATCTAATACACCTATCAAGATGTTTTTTTCCACTGCTTAAAACAGTTTTTGAACTTGTTGATTTTGGTGCCTTTTAGTGCTTCTGCTGTTTTTTGTGTCACCTCTTTCACATTGGCAAAATGTTTCTCTTTGGGGACTTTTTTTTTTAATTGGGGAAACAAACAAACAAAAAAGTCACTGGGGGTGAGATCGGATGAATAGGGAGGGTAGGGCATAGGGGTCACGCTGTTTTTGGTCAAAAACTGCTGAGCACTTAGCATGATGTGGGAAGGTGCATGCCTAAACCACCCATCATGCAATGGGTAAACACATTAAAAGAATCTTAAAAAAAAAAATTCACTGAAGCCGAACACAGCCTCTCACAACAATGCCAGTTGGTACACTAATACAGACAGATTTTTAAAACAGTCACCTAGTGGGGGAAGCCTGTACTACAAGGGGCCCACCCTCCAGAAGATAATTCTAAGTTGTTTTTTTGGGGGGGTCTCCCTCCTACTTAGTCAGGAGCACTGACCTGTTTTCCCTAGATTGTCAAATAACAAAATGACAACAGCCAACACAACAATAGCCATTAGTGTGAGTGTATCAAATTATACCTATGTTTTGGTCAGACCAGCAAAAAGTATATTGTTATGGTGTGCTGCTGAATTTCAGTAATTAGTTGATGTGCGCTATGAGATGAAAATGGTTGGAAATCACTGAGGCAGAGTCATACTCAGTTTATATGCCTCTGTAGCGACTGGTGCTGCATCTTATATGTGATCAGTGCCTAAAAGTGCTGGCAGGAAATTAACCTGCAACTCTCTGGATTTCAGGAATATGAAAATGATGTTTAGCTCTGCTAACTTTTAGAAATACAGAGACACTGTTACAAGCAAAATCATTAGGCACACATTTAAGCAGCATAATGTCAGAATGGATATTCATTAGACTTAATGGGTTTGTGTGTGTCAGACAGAATAAATGTAACAACTTGTCAGAGGAAATAGTCGTGAGTCCTTGGGGTGTGGAGAGGGCAAATAGCGCCTGGTCGGGAGACAGGAACCTCAGAAGTTAAGGGGCTCCACAGTACGCGTTTTTATACTGTTTAAAAACTGTTCAATAATTATGTATTTTTACTGTATCTAAATATTACTATTGAATAATATAATAATGAATACGGTGCCACTTACTGAGTGCATGCTGTGGCCCAAGTGTTTTGCACAGCTTGATACACTTGCTAAGAAGCATTTCCTCCCATTCTGCAGATAAGGAAGCCGAGGCTCAGAGGGTTTAGCAACTTTCTCAAGGTCATCCTGCAGTGCATTTACACATAATATCCTGTGTACTCATTCATTTAACAAGCACATGAAGAAGAGCAACTGTGCTGGACACTGTATAGGAGCAAAACGGATAAAGATAAATAAGAACTTTAACAAATTCACCTTGTGGTAGAGTCACAAAATAGAACAAAGTGGCAGTTTCCCTGAGAGATTTCCCCTGTGGGAACAATGATGGGGGCTATGGTGACCTGGGAGACAGGCATCTAATGCAGCTTGGGATGAAGAGGCACGTAAGGCATCATGGAACACTTTCCAACTAGTCACGCGAGTCTGACTTTAGGAAGGACAATGCCCTTTTAGGTGGAGGAAATGGTGCGGGCCATTGACCCACAATTGGGCCTCAGCCTGATTTCTCATTTCTGCTTTCAATGGAAAGCGTGTGAGAAATTAATGGCAGATGATCTTGCTTTTGTGCTCCCCAAGTGGACACCTTGAGATGGTGTTGAGTAGCCATTTAACTTAGAAGTCACTACTCCAAGGTCCTCAGTGAAGACATATGTGCATAGCACAGAGGGGTGCTAAAAATGTGTCCTACACAGATGCAAATGGTGTCTTTTAGTAATTGTGCAGGGTGTGACCTCAGCACTGTCAATGATGGTCCTGTTCCAGGCATCACACCGACTCTTTGACATGCCTTATCTGATTTATTCCTTTCTGTGATTCTACAAATCAGTTTCCTTGACTTCATTACATGCATAAGGAGACTTACACCCCAGGAGTTTAAATAATGTCCAAAAATAATACACAGAACAAATAAAAGAGACAGAATCTGAACCAAGATTTTTATGGCTTCAAAGGTCTTCTTCTGTCTGCGAAAAAACCAGGAATAAGGGGGGAAATCCTATTTCACCCCTTTGGCAAATTTTCTTTCAGCATCACAGACAGGTACTTTTTCTCCCAGGCCAGTCCTCCTGGAGGACAAGACAACTGGCTGCTTCCACATCAGCTTCTCAAAGTGTGTCTAGATGTCTGGGCCCTGTTCACTGACATCTTCATGCTTCTCCCTCATTTGCTTTTCCATCTGTATTCTCACTTCCCCCACCAATCCAGCTCTATCACTACTTTTGACTACATATGCTAGTAAGTATGTTCTTATTATTCTTGCCAGCCTGTGTCTATGAAACTGTCTTGGTGTTCATTTAAACTACAGAAGACCAATAAAAATCAGCTGTTAATCTAATATTCTTTAAGTGCTGTATGTTACCAGGTTTACAAGAGTTCAGCTAGAGCTACTAATGGAACTATAATCTCAGAATAATGAAATACACATAAGAAATGATGCCCATAAGAAATACAGGTTTCCTTTTCTGTCTTACTTTCAGGACCATGGGGTTGTTGAGCCTAATTTTATGGCCAATGTTATGTTATAAAACTTGTTTGTCTTTCCTGCGTCCTCAGCCATGAGGCCTCCCCTCCCCACCCTTTGCCTTTAGTCTAATTCTGGATGTGGGCTGCAGTTCCAGCAGTGGTAGGGTTCTGCTCAGAGCACACTGTACATTCGTCTGCTAACACCAAAGTACACTCATTCTGAAGAGTGCTATCAATTATGCTGCATGACAGGGAGATAACTGTGTTATCACCTTTGCAGAAGCGTCTTTCTTAGAAAATCTGGATAGCCTCATCAAGACTCTAATGCTGATGGATAACTCTTTTCTCAAAGATCACAGATTGATTGCATTTTCTTTCATGGAACCTTAAAAATGCAAGCAAATAGGACATGTTGGAAACTTGTATTATCTGTTCACATAGACACTGGATGAACTTACCATGTTTTGGATAAAAATAAGAGTGTTCCTTCTACAAAATAGTCACACAGATGTAAAGTACAGCACAGGGAATGTAATCAATAATATTGTAACAACTATGTGTGATGTAAGAAGGGTACTGGGCGAATCAGGATGATCAACTTTGTAAGGTATAGGAATGCCTAACCACTACCCTGTATACCTGAAATTAATATAGTATTGAATGTCAATTAAAATTGAAAAAAAATCAAATGATTGTTTCTTCTCATTCTGTGCCCTTTAAAGATATCCAACCCTGCAAGCATAAAAGTGCACAAAAGAGACGATGTTACTACCTGAACCTGGCCTTAGTTTCCCAGATTCACCTATTAGGTGCCACTGTGGAATGACTGTTCCCCCCACTCTGCTTCCATTTGGCTCTGTCTTGACTCATCACGTTGGCAAACGCCTTTCCCTCCTGGCCTTTCATCAGGATGACCTCAGTTTTGTGTTCTGCCCACAAAACTCCAGTGTACAGGAATGAATCCACCTTTGTGCTAAGTTCCAAATCTCTTCAATGATCTCCCTTATAAAGCAGTTTAAAATCCTTCCCTGACTTTCCAACCTGCTCCAAATAAAGTAGACTCTCTTTGCCAGCCATGCGGTACAAGCCACGCACTTACTCATTCATGCAGGAAGTGCATGATGGGTGCCCCACTCTATACCAGCTATCCTTCTAGGTTTCTGTTGACAAGACGAAAGCACTGTGTCTCCCCTATACTTAATGAAAGAGGACAACACCAAGGAGTCAGTGCACGTATGCCGTGACGGCAGGCGGTGAAGGGGAATACGACAATTTGAAAGGTAGCGTGGTGGAAAAGTGGAAAGAAAGGGCAGGAAAGACCCCCTCTTAGATGGTCACGTTAGAGTAGAATCTAAATGTACATCTAAGGAAAGCTTTTCAGACCATGAGCGTTGAGTGCTCAGGATCTGAGCCTGGAATGCATTTTGCAAATCCAGGGGAGTGAATGAGACCAAAGCATTTAGAGCAGAGTATTAGTGTTGGATGGGGGCTAGATCAGCAGACTGGAGTTCAAAGGGAAACCAGAGAGTGTTTTAAGCTGCTCCTGATCCATCTCCAGGCCTGAGGGTGGAGGGAGCAAACACCTCCTTCTCTCCCTACGATGACAGACTATGAGTCTCAACTTCCCAAGGAAATGATTCCACTATCATGTCAATGACAATCGATTTTTATGTCCTCTCAGTATCTTTTGTAGGCTGGAGCAAATAAAACTTATTGTTTCAGAGGAATATTTAGTGATATTAGACTGTGCTCACATTTTATTTCCTGACAACCATAGCATAGTTGGTCTCATTTTCATCTTCAAAATTATACATATTTGTATATTTATATAATATTTGTCTATAATATTTGTAATTATGTATGCCTTAGCTCATAAACTCTATGTTTGCAAACATTACAAAATCATACACTTCAATATTAAGAGTACTTTACAAATGGTGGGGTTATGAATATTATTCTACTTTTTATTGTTTTTTACTTTTTTCAAAATATTCACAATACATATGTATGACTATTATTATTAAAAAGATTCAAAACAAATATTCATGACCATTATTAAGATTCAAAACTAAATGCCTTCTCAAAATTGCTCTAATTTTCAGATATTTAGGAAAATATGGAGAGGGATTCATTATTTAGAATTGTTAATTTTTTATGTTTGAAATATGGAGCTACCACTAATTAACAGTCCAATATTGGACATCTTGCTTAACGTCTCTGAGTGTCAGTGTTATCCCTTGACAATGTGTAAAATAATGCCTAAAAGTAGGGTTATTATAGGAAGTAAACTAAAAGAATTGAAAGCGATACATTACAAAATTATCTTAATTATATTGTTTTAGGAGTCAGGGATTATAACTGCATTTATACAATATGTAGATGAGTTTTATATGGAGTAGCTTTAGATAAATAATAAAAAACTTTTGATTACAAATGCTAAAGTACTGTCTATGGATCTGTAATCACAGCATAATTAAATTAGTGATTGGCAATTGATCTTGAAACATTTTTTTCTATCACCAACCCAGACCCAGCCTTTGCTTCCCAGCAGTGGATGCCCAACTTATCTCTGTACCCCTTCAACAACAGATCCTTCATGCATTTAGCAGGAGCTCCTTCATGTTAGAACAGGACTCAGTTGTTTTCTCTGTTAAACCAAAATTCATTTGTACATTCCTTTCTCTCTTCATCCTGCTTCTTTCCTCAGGATCTAGATAAAAGTGGCTTAATCCTACATTCACATGGTACTATTTTCAGTATTTAATAACAGTGACCATATCTCCTTTCTACTTTTTATCCTAATTCTCAGAAAATAAGTTTACAAGGCCTCTCACCTTCCCCTGGAACATATTCTCTATATATTTATGAAACTGTGAAACATAAACCTAACACAAAACTCAATCAGGTTGGATTGGCTTAGAACAAGGGACTCTGCCTGCTAAACCGTTTTAATGCATTATAAGATCAGGTGGCCTTATAGGAATCTATCACTGGTTGTCTTAAATGATCTTCAACATTATGTCCTGGAAACAGTTGGTCTTGGAAGGCAGAGAAGAAGCATTTGGGATAGTGGCTGGCACATAATAGGTGTTCAATAAATGATGGATGCAATTGTTATAATTCTCCCTCTAATTATTGTAGAACCTCTAAGATATTTTACATTTGCAATCATTACGCCATATATGCTTGATCCTGTCTGAACACATTTGATTTTTCAGGTCTCTGGACAGAACATTCATCTTTGTTCATCTGCATTTTGTGAAAATTAAACTGTCTTATCACTGTAGCCTGTTAAAATCTCTTTGGGTCATGATTCAGTCAGAGACAGGATGCAGTCTCCTTCCCAGACTCCTGTCAGCCTCGCATTTGATGAAGTGTTCACCATATCTTCAGTAAAACTACAGGAAAAAATGTTGACTGCAGCAAGTTTAAAGGCAGAGGCATGTATGCTGCACGTCGCCCAATGTGAGGAAGAAAGGGGATGTTTTTAGCAGAGTCCACCTATGCCCTTCAAAAAATGGGCGACTGAATTATTTTTAGGCATTCAATTTTAACCTTCTGGATCATTATATTTACCTGAAGTGCATTTGAAATGTCATAGGATCTCAAGCAATTTGAAAATTGTCATTTTTTTTTAAAGATGAACTAAATCACAATTCCAACCTGGAAATTTCTTGATATGTTTGAACACTATAAATAATGAAAATTGGTTAATACTTTAAACCTGACTCTGTTTTGGGACCTAAGCCAGGCCCCGAAGAAGTTCACAGTCTAGTGAAACACAGATATCTAAACACATCATCCTCTGTCTGTCATCAAGAGCTGCAACAGAGGAATTCACAAGAGTTTCTAAAGCATCACAACCAAATTTATAGCCAATAACTATAAAGGTTTTAAAGCTGAAAAAATAACTTATAGATTATGAAATCCAATCCCTTCTTTATGCTGAGAAGAAAACTGGCTCAGAGAGGGGAAGTAATTTATCCAAATTCACACAGCTAACTGGTAGAACAAAGCTCAGATGTCTAAGGACCAATCCAATGTTCCTTCTCCTTTCTTCCCCTTGACAGTGTTCTTCCATACTAATGTATCTATGCATTTATTTATTGATAGTAATTGAATATTCTGTCTAAAAGTCATCTTTCTGAAGATAAATTCTCATAACCTAGAGTGAAAGATACAGAATACGTAGGAAATGTGTACCTTACTGAGTCTTTCCCCCAGAACACACCTAAGAAATGAACACATGTGTTCATACACAATTAAATTCCCTTAAATTCCAATACTAACCTGCCGTGGTTTGCTTGTTTGTTTGGAATTTTTTCTCTTTAGTGGAGCATAGGAAAATACAATAGCAAATCCTTAATAACTGAGGACTCAGGTTTGTTAGTTTTTAATTAGTTCATTCCATAAATATTTATTGACTTCTACTTAGAGCCCCCTTGTAAGATAAAATACAGAGTAGCTAAGGTAGCAGTCCTTCAGAAAGTCCTTAAGAAACCTGCCTTGTGTGTACTCTGCTCTTTGGGCGACAAAAAGCCCATAAAATGTGTCCTAGAGCCTAAGGTAAGGAGAAGAGGGGAAGTTCCCATTCTTTCCAAGAACACACGGGCTGCTCTCACTGTGCTGGGATGTTTGCTCCACCACAGATGAGAGGATCCAATAAACACTTAGTGGATCTTACTAACTGAAAATCATTGAGATATGCAACTTAAGTGACATTTTCTCATTTAGTTCCCCCAACTTCTCAGAGACGTTGGTATTTTCAATTAGCCCTAGTTATTTCAGCTGAAAACCCGAGGCTTACAGATACTGACTAACTTGTCTAGGGACATACATCAAGTACACGGAGGAGCTAAAGTTCAAACTCAACCTGTAGGATTGCCAAGCCTGTGGTCTTCCCACAGTACTGTTGGGTTGTTCTGAAATCAAAGTGTGGTAAGGGCCACAGGTGTCTCTAGTCCTGGGACAAACAGGTGAGGGTAGCCTGGAAGCAGTCATTCTATCCCTGAACAGTTATTTGCATTTGTTCGGATGAAACCTACTGTAAAGACACATTTTTCTATAAACTGAAATACAAATATATACATGTATATATGTTTGTGTGTAATATGTATACACACAAACATGTATTCAGGAAGTATCTCTAAGTGCAAAATTCTTCACTAAATCTGTGAAGTTCTGCATTTGCTCTTTTAAAGCTATAATTCACTCTCGGTGATAATGAGAATTGTGTCTGCCCTTTCTGAAGCTTCTCTTTCTGTATTTACAACATGGGCAGTTACATGCAAAGTAGTTCATTGTAAATTTCTGTTATATTTGTTTCCAGGGTGGAACCTCCGGGCAATGAGTTCATCTCCTGTTAAGCACATTTTTTCTTGGCCATGCCAAATTGCCTTAGTTGTGTGGTCTTACCAAGGGCACAACACTTGCCAGGAGCTTCCCCAGGGAAATTAGGCAGTTTTAAGGAGCTCCAGATCTTTCAGCCCCAAGTTTGCTCAAAATAACCAGGGTCTTTTCCAAACTTCAGTTCTACTTCACTGGTCCCTACATGTGTTCTCTAAGGTATTTGAATGACCTTGATCCACCCTAATTTGAAATCACCACAGGCAACAGAAGGAAAATCTGAGAGGGGATCATTCCCAAGCAGGGTAGATCCTCTGAAAACAGGCCCAGGCCCAGACCCAGCGTGGAGGGCCTTGCATCTTCTGTGTTTCATACTGGGTGTTTTTTTTTTGTTCATGCTGGCGAGGCAGGGTTCTGCTGAAAAGAGGTATGCCTTGGCCTTTTTATTAGAAGTTGGAAGTGAAAATAACAAGGGGCAGATTCCCAATTCCTTTTAAAAAAAATTTACTTTCCCAAAAGTGAATTTACAATGTAGGCAAGTGGCTGAAACTCTAAGGATTGTAGTCAAATGTGCAATGGCAGACAATGGACTCAAAAATAATACAGTTCTTCACATACCAGCCTGTAGTTAGTTGAGAATACAGGACATTTCAGTAAAGTGGGATACATATCAGGAAAGGAAGCGTGAGTGGAGCTAAGAAGGGGCAACAAATCCAGACCCATGGGGCTGGACAAAGGTCTATTCATCCTCAGAGATGATGTATTGCATTTTTTAATCTAACAGGCACTTTTATAACACCTGCTATATATCATGTACTACTACAATTACTTTAGAAACACTAATTAATCTTCACATTAACCCTATGAGATAGATATTGTCATCATCAATTCTTGTTGATGGGCAAGGAAACTGAGGCACAGGCAGTTTGAGCCACTGGTCCGAGGGCACACAACTAGGAAGTGGGAGAGCTGAAACTTGAGGGAGCCCCAGTGCTCCCTTGACACTGTGTTCTTGTTGCCAAAGTAGGCATCTCTCTTAGTACCTTAAAAGGAAGCGATCCTATGGGCTGGTCTGCAGGGGTAGCGTGGAAAGGAAGATTTGGGAAGACTGTGTCACATACTGCAGTGTTGGGAAAGCACAAGAGGGAGGGGACATTTATTCCATGACGTTGGCTTGAAAGAAGAGAAAGACATCAAGAGACTGCCGGGGCCAGAAATATGGCCTGGGTAGGGCCGTAAAAAAGCCTCCATGAGGTTCCTGCCGGGATACTGCAATAGCTTATTCATATTTCACTTTTCATTCTCACCCAGGCCTATCACAGACCCCTCCAAGTGCCAATCTCTAAAGAAGGAAACATGCAAATAATCTTTTCCCACTTTAAAAGCAATTTTGCAGATGCAAGTTTTGCCAGCCACACTTTTCCTCCACGTGTGGAGAGAGACTGATGACAAAGACCCCTATTCTGACAGGCAAGTCCAAAACTGCCCTCACGCTGCCAGCCTTTCGGAGGAAATGCAAGAGCAGCTGTTCAAACCAGGGAGACGAGATCCTTTTTGTTGCTACTATTCATAATCCAAAAATAACTGGACCTCCCAATAGCCAGAAAATGAAGAACAGGAGAAAGAGAAACATGCATCAATTTCATGCACTAGAAAATATAAAAACGCAGACAGGATCCTGTGTGTCCTCAAACTATCAAACTAAAACAAAATCTCTGCAAATTCAGTCACCAAATATCTAGAGCAGACTCTCCTTTTCCAGTATTTGTCTTTGCCTTTCTCTTATTACCCACAAAACTTAAATATGTCAGATGCTAGTTTGACTTTGAAAATGGTCTCATATTCTTGAATCTCAGCCTCCTCATCTTACAATGGGGGAGACTAATGGGACCTCACAGGTCATTCTGTAGTTAACTGAAGGATGCACCTAAAACTATGCCTGTTCCATCAGGAACTCTCAAAATACACTTCCTTTTTTTTAAAGCAGATTTGAGTACTAGTGCAACGTCTTCAGTAGCTTTGTGATCTTCCACATTTGTCCTTTAACCTAGCTGAACCTCCACTGTCCTCCACAAAAACAAGTGTAAAGAAGTAAACGAATTTACCATTCTGACAACCAGAATTTCTATTAGGAAGGAGACTGTGTGTGAAGCAAAAACAGGTTGATAAGCTCCGGTGTTAGCTGATTAGCACCACAGCTTCAGAGGAGAGGGACAAGATGCTCTGTGAGGAACAACTAAACTTGGAAAGGAGGAGAAGAGAAGAAGGGGAGGGAGGGCAAAAAAAGACCCTAATTGAGAGTCACTAGTCACTAGGGTTAAAGACTGATGAGACTCCACAGTGGTGTAGCAACTAAGGGCATTGTGAGAGCAAGGTCTGCGCCACGTGATGAAAAGCTTTCCTGTGTTACACTGCACCTTAAGGGCTACCTTGCAGACTCAGACATATTTATTTACAAGTGTTGATTTTAGAAAAATGGGAGAGCTTGCGTTCCAAGTGAAGGTCAACAAAGATGACTCAGGAGAGCAGGTACCTAAACATTTAGATAGCCATGGAAACAGAAATTTATATATATATACATATATATATATATATATATATATATATATATATATAAACAGAAATTTATTGATTTTTTAAAAGATTTTTTAAAATTTATTTTTAGAGAGAGGGGAAGGGAGGGAGAAAGAGAGGGAGAGAAATATCAATGTGTGGTTGCCTCTCACATGACCCTCACTGGGGACCTGGCCTACAGCCCAGGCATGTGCCCTGACTAGGAATTGAACCTGTGACCCTTTGGTTCCCAGCCCACGTTCAATCCACTGAGCTACACCAGCCAGGACAGGAAGTAGAAATTTAGAAACAAGAGCAGTATATGTCTGCAGCCCCTGGTAGGCAGTGAGAGCTAAACTCAATGCTATGTAGGTTTTGAATAGTAAAGAGGATCCAAGGACAATCATATTAATTTGGCAGGTAAATGATTTAACATCTGCATCAGATTACCTAGCCCTTAGTAAGGAGCACTCTCTTCCTTATTCTCTCCCTCCATTCTTTGTATGTGTTTGGTACTGTACCTAACCTTTCATAAAAATGCTTTAGCTTTACTTAGAGTGCACATTTCTATGTTGTAGTCCAGCCCACTTCATTCCAAAGGGGAAATATTAGCTGTCTGCTCCATCTGCAGTATCTTTTAATCTCCAGAATGCACTTTTTTCTTTTTTAAAGCCTTATCATCCCATTGAATATGCATCTGTGTAAAAGTGATTCATTATCACCTTTCATTTTTACTATCAACCGTCTTATTGTTCATTACCATCCAGAGGCTGGTTTCTCATTTTCGTCCTTGAATCTGCAATTTTTATTTTCTCTGCAGACTACTTTTCACATCTCCTTTTACAGTGTCTGTGTTCATCCATAACCATCCCTCTGTGTTCCACGATCAAGCTGAGCGGCAGTGAGTCACTAAATTATTGCGTATTCTCTGCAGCTCCATAGCATTGATGATTTTTGGCTATATCATCGGCTTGCTCTTTTGGGTGAGGCATATATTGGGAAGGATTTATGAGTATTACCACTCACAAAATTCAAAATGTGGGGAAGCTTTACTCAGATTTGTGCCTTTGGCTGATTTAGAGATCAACTTCTTGTTTATTATCAACTATTACCTGTGTTGATATCTTTTCTTCCAACACTCTTCGTCTTTCTGTCTCAAGTTCCATCTGATCACGCTGTGGAGCTTCCTCTGCTCTCCTGATGCCAATCCTCCGTCTCTAACGTGCTTCTTCATTGTCAACGCCTGCAGTTAGGCCCTCTGCAGCCCTCCCCTCTCTTTTATGAACTCTTTTGGTTAGTGTTGACAACACATGGAAACAATCTCAGGTACTCTGGAATTTCTTATGGACTCTTTCCTCAAAAAAAAAAATGCACCCTGAACATACAGTTTTACCCTCTGCCCCCCACATATTTTTTTTCTTGAATAAAAGTAGCAGAGAATTGATTGATCTTACTCCTTAATTCAGGTACATTGATCAATTATCATTGCTTCAAGAAGGACTCTTCCTTTGTTTTACATACTTACATATATTTTCTCCTTTTACGATGCTGTGTTCTCATTCGTTTTCCTGCATTCATACAGCCCTTTCTGCTATAATGTTTGCTTTGTAATCGTGACTTTGTTCAATGCTATTAACACAGAATACTTTGAGTGTGACACAAATTTTACTTTCTGTGCAATTCTTTCCAGAAGAAACACTAGGTGAGTGCGGAAAACCGCACCCCATTGGCTGGAGCCCCATAAGAACACACAAAAGACACACAGCTCCCCAAGCCCCCATCAGCTCCCTCATCTCATCATGC
The DNA here is from genome assembly GCA_007922815.1 of Macrotus californicus. Classification (NCBI taxonomy): domain Eukaryota; kingdom Metazoa; phylum Chordata; class Mammalia; order Chiroptera; family Phyllostomidae; genus Macrotus; species Macrotus californicus. The sequence continues at coordinate 1,383 of VMDR010016341.1, read as the reverse complement.
GTTAGGAGCACACACACTCACATCTGCACTACCACTTTCCGTCTAAGTGTGGGCAAGCCTCGTGCCACCGCCTCATAATAACTTACCAGCTGCAAGCCTTACCATGCCCGTTTTCACAAGAAAACTCCTAGTCTTCTTCATGTAAAAGATGGAATATGTAGATATGGTAGTGAGCATGTGTTTTTAAAAATCGTTTATCATGATCTACTTGCGCTGCAGCTTTTATTTGCCTCTGATCTTTTTTAATGCCACTGACAAAGTTTTTGGGTGTTGTCCCAAATTCATTTTTCTCAGAATTTACTGTAGTTCTTATTGTGAGATTTTGAATTGTGAGATTATTTTTAGAAAAGAATATGTTTGAATTATGAGAAACTGACTGTACTGTTGTTTTGGACGTGTTACATTTAATATGTAAAAATGAAATGGTGTTACAAATGTCATTCTGGTTTCTACTATGTTTATTATTGTTCTGAGCACTACACTTTCAGATCCTCCAAGTTGCTCTGTGAGGTTTCTAATGTGCACATGACCCCTCCAAATTTTACCCATCCATTCTACCAAGGATGGGTACTCACCCATGTTGTCTTCAAATTTTTACTACCACAAATACCACTAGAATAAACTACCTTGTGAGAACCATCTTACAGATCTGCACAAGACTTTCTTGGGAACATAGGCCCAGAAGTAGAACTGCTAGGTCACAGAGTCAGCAGACCCTTGCTTTTCCTGAAGAGTGCCAACTTGCTTTCAAGAGCACATCCACTAGCCCATCATCCTCACAACAGCACGTAAGCATGCTTACATTTCTAGTTGGCGCTGAGATTCACAGTGTTCTAACTTTTGTCTAACTTTTGCACAGTCCCCTTTGCTACTTCTTAGTCTTCAGATCTTGCTTCAGAGCACCTGTGACCCTTTTGGTGCCACCTTACTCCTGGCCCTCAGTCTGCAGTGGCAGCCCCTCAGACTGGCAGGCACCTGCCTTTCTCCATGACCTACGCCCATGACTGCACTGCTTTTGCCACCGTCATTGTCCTCTACTTTCCCAAGAAACATGCTGCATGTTTCACCAGGCCCCGGCTGCCTGCCTGTTAGTTCAGGGTAGGTTCTCGGTTCTATTGCCACCATCATGTTCTCTCATTCCTCTGTGAGCAGATGTCCTCTGGAACTCATTAACACGTGTCTCATTGTCTGTGCAGGTCCCTCTCACTTGTCACCTCTTCTGTGAAGCCTTCTTTGACTCTCTTATCTAAAGTGGAAATAATTCCCTTCTTTCATAAAACCTGGCATATGTTCACTACTTTATTTTTATTTTTTACCTTTTTGCTTTGGTAATATACATTTAGATATTTCTTTTACTAAAGGGGTCTTGAGATACTTGAGTAT
>VMDR010016340.1:0-21311 GCA_007922815.1 Macrotus californicus | reverse complement strand
TTCAATTTTCTTCCAAATACTCATTAATAAATAACTTTTAAGATACTCCTAAGGCAGATTAAAAAGTATCAGGAGAAAGCCAAAATAAAGAGAGGTATACCTAACAAGTCGTTTCAAAATTACAACTGAAATAATTCAATTAGGTCACATAAACTAACTTAGACAAACGCAAGACTAATTTCTACCATAAATTTGTCTTCTCTTAAATTCTTCTAATCAGTATACATTATCTTGAAAATATTTAACTGACCGCACACATCACTAAAACAAAAGTTATGGAACTGGCTGGACGATCGCCATGGTAATGAGTGATTGCAAAGGAAGGAATGGCATCGTTAGCATATTGAATACAAATGCTGTCCAGAATAAATTCTATCATATTTTTGAAACTTTAGTTCTGCCAGAAGCCTTTATGAGATGTAATAAAATGACATGCTAGAGCTGGCTCTCCTTGAATTATAAGTGTAAAATATCAAATAAAAATTTACCCTGTATAGTGATCTATTTATCACAAGCAATAGTAGTCAACGTGACTTAAATCTTTGAAATTACCCCAATTTTCCATGAACGTAAACAGCATCTGTATTCACTGAATTCCAGGCTACAGTTAATCAGACTACACAGATCGCCGTGTAGCCCATGGACTGGTTTAGGCTTCAAGTCTGGTTGTAGATACCTTCCTGCTCCCATCGTTCTCTCTGAGTCACCACTGCCAGGACACAAAACCCAGGCCATGGTATTTGCCATCCAGACTGGTACGAGTTAGACTAGCCCCAGGACTGCTTGCCAGGTAAAATCCAGCTCATAGGAAGCTTTTCAGTTTGAATTTTTGATAAGAAGGAAAACAAAACAAAGCTCCAGCATTGGTTAGGAAGGGGCATCTCATGGTCTGGGTTGAAAGGCAGGAAAAAAGTTACAGTCAAACTTAGAAGTGACTTTTTTTTTAAAGAGTCACATTGAATACACAGATTGGCAGGTAAATATTAAAGAGCTGCTTTATTTCCATATTTATTACTTCTGACAATAGTCTATCATTCATTGTAATATAAATTGGGTTTAAATCTTAAAAATAGTTTTTTTTCAGCTTGTTACAGCTGTTTTCATTTTTTTAAACATCAAATGATTTCTAGATAGTCAGGCGTAACCGGCGCAACAGTGGGCAGAAGCCTGGGAGCTGCCCCAGGGCTGTGAGAGAGCCCTCACGTAGCTGCCTCTTCCAGGATTTGGGCTGCCATTGGTGAACCTACTATTTCCTCCTATAATAAAATCTTAGCTTTGCAGCTCTGTTGAAACTTAATGGTTCCAAGGAGACACCGTCAGTTTTTAGGCTTATAACCCACCCTCACCCCACCCTGGCACTTCCATAACTCTAGTGAGGTTTCAAATTGCAGATACTCAGTTAAATTTAGTCAATTACATTATTTAACACTACAGAAAACATCTGATAAACTGTGCTATTTGTCCAAACTGGAGCATCAGGCTTAGGCATTTAAGTTACTCTAGCCCAAGTGAGCACACCTCAGAAAGAATAATGTAACCAGAAGTCACAAATTTGTGTTAGAATTAAAAGTGATTAAGACTTTAAACTTTTGACATTGGTTGTGGTAAGGATCTAAAGAGCCCCAGTCTCAATGACAGTGAAGTCTTGCCTTTGAAAACCTGCCAGTGCTTTCCTTTTAAGGTTGGTATTTTATACACCGACTATAATAGTGACACTCTGAACTCTCTGTGCGAGAATAAGGAGCAGATGCCATTTGAAAGAGAAAGATTAAGTCATATTTGAAGAAATGGAAGGCTTTGTGCCACCTTTTAAATAGGCAGTCTCCTGTCGACTTCTGAGGATGTCAATTTTCCACCTGCTAATTTGATGGTGTGTAACCCCAGCTAAGTGAGAGGGCAGAATGACCTCTTCTGTTTTCTACAGGCTGCAAGGCAATGCCTTTGAAACTTGGAACTAGGGTTTTGCTACTTTGATAGGCTGTTTATAAATAGAAGAGTGATTGTGTTCTCCATTGTTGTTTCAAAGGTTTCCTGAAATGTTTCCTGGGTTATGCATGAGTCAACTCGCCTTTGAAATTGTCTGGTAGGAGATCACTGGTATAAATTTAGCGTCACTTCTATAGGTCTCACACGAAGGAGCAATTAGCTGAAAAATCTCTTTTTCATTAGATTCAGTTATTCTAGCTGGGTCCAGATTTAATTCATAAATTACAGATAGGAGCAGAGGGAGGAAGGGGGATACAGGAAATCACATTAATTTAGAAAACAAAGAGGTATCCTTTTAGCTGCAGTTTGCATATAGTTAGACAAGAACTGATGTCACATCTTCTAATATCACTTTATAAAATCACAAATTAAAGGGATTATAATGAGGCTTGCTTATTTCATGCCACTCTTCATCATCATAATCCCTTAGAAATTCGAGTTCCCCCCTCATTTTTACCACCTAGGACAGTTCCTCTAACACAGTAGGTGTTCAATAAATATTTGTTGGAAGAAAGAATTGTTACTTAATAAATTCTAGATATCACAACCAAAGGGTTATAAACTTGTACAAGAATATCAGAAGTTTAATCAAAGAACCAGAAGTATATCAAAAAAATCATATTTTCTGTTTAATGATAACCAAACCAGAGTTTTGTTCAGAAGTCATCCGAATGCAAAATTTTAAAGGATATAATCATTTATAATCTCTTTGTTTCTTGATTAATTTGTAACTTGTTGTTGTTTATTGCTGAGTTATATATAATTGTCAAGATTTTATCATGCTAATAAATATTAATTCCACACTTTATATGTGGCTGGCACAATAGGAAAAATATAGTTTCACCACAAAGAAAAAAATTACCTTTCAAAATGTAACTATATTATTCAATTAACCAAAAAACATGAGACAAACAGATTTTACTTATGTCTTAATAATCAATGTTCAGGAGGTGGGGTGGGGGTGGCAGGACCTTAAGTAAATCTCTTTCATTGACTTATTTTTCCCAAAGGAAACCTAGAGTGACAAAAGAAATGCATGTTGCTCCAGCCTCTTGACTTGCAAATCAATTTGGCCTGAATTCTAACTGGGAATTAAGCTCCAATAAAAGGTACAGGGCTGGTGCTAAAACAACAGGGACCAAAGCAGGAAGCTTTGCCATCGACAGTGAATAACTAAAGAGCTGTGTGTCAAAAAAGACCATAATTTGGTTAGATACACCATGCGGGCAATGCAAGAACAGCAGGTCAGGTTACTGTGTCTTGGTATAAAGATCTTAAGTGTCCCGACTGGCTGCATCTCGCTTGATCCTCATTTTAAAAAGCTTAGAAAAACTGTAGCGCTTTCCTGGCATCTGGGCAGTATTTGTTGAACAGGAGGGCTATTAACGTGGAAAAAAGTCAGATGGAACACTGTGCTTTCTCAGCTTTTCTGGGAAAGGACATAACAATGAAATGATTCCACCATTAGTATTGTTTGCAACGTTGACCCAATATTTTCAAACCATGGCTTTAAAAATTATATTCTTTTCTAGACCACATTTTTAGGTCATAAAACCCAACCAGGTTCTAAGGCAGGAAAAACTCAGTACTTACTATTGGCCATTGCGTAAAAATCTGTCATTTTCCAGTGAGTGGTATACATCAGTGTGTGTGTGTGTGTGTGTGTGTGTGTGTGTGTGTGTGTGTGTGTATGTGTGTGTGGTATATGGGTGTGTTTTACCAGGTAATCTGTGCATGTGGCTTGGTTAGGTTATGTATATGAAACTTTGGAATGGAAGCTGTCTTGGCTGGAAGGTTAGTATTTCTGTGTAGCAGGGACTTTTATCCCCAGTTGGACAGATAGGGACATACGCTCTGTTTTTTTTGTTAGTCTGTTTGCCTGTTTCTAGGTTAAGCATCTTTTAGGAAATGAAGCTACAAAACAGAGACCAGCCAAACATAAACAAGTAGGCGTCAGCCTTCTTTGGAAAATGAAGCTGAACTGAACTAGCTATCTATCCTTTCTTAAACTGGACTGACATTCTACCCGTCAACTCTGCCCCCAGCCACAGTCACCTCTTCCCCACTCTGCCATGCTCTGTGTTCCAAGAAGCTATGTGCTTCACTGGTAAAAACTCCAGTTGTTTGTAACGGTCCAGCAAATACGGCACACATGATTCTTTCACGTGCTTGAATAAAGAACAATAGCCTTTCGTCATTTTCTCTTTGGGCCTGTGCTCTTTAGATTGTGTCAGGAGGGGAAAATGTTTGGAGAGCAAGCACTAAAAACTGTAACTTTGTAGACAACACCAGATATACTACTGGCATTTGAGCAAAACCCCAATCTGATTAGCCCAAAGTGTTTATCTTTCAGAAGGAATGTCCCTGCCCTCATTATTGCTCCCTCCATTGGACAAACCCACAGATCCTTCAGTGTTAATAGTAATGGTTACACATCTGGCCCAGCGATGGGGTAGAGGAGGGCCAGGAACACACTGGACAGTGGGAGAGCTGCCAAGTAAACACATTTTCCCCAAGTCAAGTTTTAGTGGAAACTTTTCCAATGGAGGACTTTCTTTAGATCAATCATTTCTAAGTTCAGTTAAAGAAAATAGTACTTTTTTAAGGAACTGAAGTCTATGATATATTTATATCCATATTGCTAAACATCCAAGTCTAAAAATCATAAAAAATAAATAGCAATGCAGTCACTGAATAGCAAGGCATGTCCACATTTCAAAGAGGCATAAAATATGAAATGATGTAAGAACAGGTCAAAAATATGAAACGAGATTTAGCATAGTCATATTGTATTGAAAAAAGAAGATAAAACACACTATTTAGTTACCTAAATTAATTTACAGGAACACGAGAACTTAGAAGTCCTCCGACAAACCAAGTGCAGATAACCTAAAGGTGGGGAGTGCATGTTTTGTTTCTATGTGTCCCCTTTAACAAGAGAACGTGAGGTAATTAGAAAGTATTCAATGCATTCTGGACGGTTCTGCTAAATGTCCCAGGCAAGATAAATCAAAATGCTTCAGAAAAGTAAGGCCTAGTTGAGTATATGGGTAGAGGCCCCCCCTTCAATCAGCTGGTCGCTAAATGGAAGTCTCATTATACACTCATTTTGTAGAGATGGATTGATCCCGCTGTAGAAAAGGCTGGTTGCTGAGACTGTGTCTCTTCCACGTTCCTCAGCCTCCTCTGCTCTTACCGAGTTAGGTCTTCAGCGTGGTGAAGGAAAACAGGTCATTTTTCCTTCATAAAGTATCACTGGATGATTCCGCTGCATTAATTATATGAACCTTATAATAGTTACAGATTAAAAATTTTTTTTTAAAATTTTTCATCTCAAAGAGTTCTCAGTCCCCACCCCTCACAAGTTACCATGAAGGGGCACTAAAGTGCATTTTGATGCAGGGGAGCAGTTTAAAGGTGCTGTCCACGCTAAGAACCGAGATGATGCTGTTTAAAAAAGAAAGGCAATTCCTTCTACCTCCATCTCTGGAGTCAACTGAAGGAGGGCAATGAACTAGACCCTCACCAAAGGATTGTCCTAACTCTTAACTTTAGAGAAAACTGTGTAAGGACCTGCACATATAGATTCATTTATTTGTCCAAAATAGCAAAAATAGGCCTATTTCACCCTTAAGAAAGTATTTGCAAATCTGATCAGTTATGATCATAAAAACGTGAATGGATTCCAGATGCAATCCATGGGGGCATGCTCGGTGGTCCTAACTATACATCTTCAGCTTAAAGGAACATGCTGCTGTTCATTTTCATCAAAACATGACTTCTAACTACCATAAATAAAATACACATGGAACGATTAAATCTTTTTCTTACAATAATTACTTTTACATTTAAAAAGTCACCATCATCTTCAGATAATATCGAAAAGTAGGACTCTTAAATCTTATTATTTCCCAGTCTTAGTTAACAATTTTGCACAGGCCCGATAGTCCAAAACTTGGAGCTTTGATTACACAACTTGGCAGGTTTCACACAGTTTGACAGGTAGGCAATTGTGAGATATGCTTTTTTAAAATTAGCATTTTCTATCAAAACAGTCTGAAATCTTTTAAAATCCTCATAAAGACTGTATTTGTGCAATGCCACAGACACGCAGCTAGAAATGAGAAACAAAATACAGTCTGGAAGATTCAGTCCAAGTTTTCTTGGTCCTCAGTTTACACAACCATGAGCCCAGGAAGTCCAATTACATACAGTGCTTTAAATAGAAGAGCTGGTCCTAGAATAACCTAAGCTCCTAGACAGGGACGGTCTCAACCACAGGTGATTTGATGCACTCTTCGTGCAATCTGCTCTTTTCTGCAAGGCTCAAAGAATTTTCAGCGGAGTGCTCTGAAATGTGACCGTCACCATGCAACGTAGAGACAAACCCTTCCTGGGAGGGGCCTTTCAAGTATGAGTGAAATTCCATTTGAGGATGATTGGACCTGTGTTCGGGATATAAGCTATTGCAGGGCACGCCACTGTCACTTTCCGAAGAGGAGCAGCAAACAATGACAGAGGGGTTGGCAGCTGGGTAATGGGACGTGCCATAGGCCTCTTCTGCTTGTCGGGCATAGTCAGCGAATTGCTCCGGGGTCATGGTGTAAGGCACCAGGGCCAGGGCGCCGTTTTTGACAGTGTCTCTCTCAGCACAGCTCTCAGAGGTCTGGTTAGGCGTTCCGGGAGCGTGGCTGTCTATTTGGTAATACAGAGCTGAGGAGCTGGCGTAAAAAGAATTTTTCGTGTGGCTCTCATGAACGGCAGTGCCGTCGGAATAACAAAGGACAGAAGGAAGAGGGACAACCTCGGCGTGTGTGCCCAAGCCTTCCACAAAACTGTCCCCTTTCTCGTCCTCATCCTCCTCTTCCTCTTCCTCTTCTTCCTCTTCCTCCTCCTCATCCTCATCCGACTCACTGGGCGCCAAGCTCTGCGTGCTAGAATCGGTGACCCCGCTGCAGAAGCTACCCCCATCTTCCTCCTCCTCCTCTTCCTCCTCTCCTCGGCAGTCGAGTTCCTCCGCAGACTGCAGGTGCAGCACTGCGGCCTGGGGGTCAGCTGCGATCTCGAAACTGTCTGCGATAGAATATTCTACGGAGTGAGCGACAGGGCCCATGGAACTGCTGTGAGCACTCACCTCACCGTGGCAGCCGTTCAGCGTGGGGATTTGCTGCTCTCGGTTTTTCTCCAGTTCAAGTTTCATTATTGTGTGCAAAAAGTGAGTCCGGACACGGATAGGGTTAAATTCAATTCTACCTGCTGTGTTGCTACATCCTTCTTTAGTGCAGCCACATGGGAAAGACATTCGATCCACCTTGGAAGGAAGGACACAGATTAGGCCCCTGGAACTCTTACAAACCAAATAAAAATCTGGTACCTTTCAGCAACCCCTCTGAGTCTGGGATTACTTAATTCCACTTTGCTCATTACAAATGACAATCAAACTGCAAGTAAAAATGAAAAGGGAAAGTGAAGGCTTAAAACATGAGTCAACCTAGTTTTGAAACCCATATTCAAAATAAAAGTGAGTTACAGTAACACACTAAAAATATGGCATGTATTTTTAGTGTGCTGACCCCTCCTGTGCTTTCTTTACTTCCCCTCGTCCTTCCTTTCTGTCCGTCTCGTCATCTCGCTAACTTTGCTTCCTTTTTTCAATGCTTCTGTCCTTTCCCCAAGTTCCCTGTCTTTCTGATGCATGCCAGCTCACACACCTGATTTTAAGCAAACAAACATACTACCTTCATCTCCAGCTGCTATTTTTAACCTAAATTATATGACATTCCCCATACTAGCAGTCTCCTTTTTACTTTATCATAAAATGAATATCTCTGCCCAGACTGACACCACTTGGTATCACGTAGCCTGATAATTCGCTCTCATTGCTTTACCTTCTCATTCTTTCGGATCCTTGCACATGGTGCTTGATGTGCACCGCAGGGCTATGATGGGCATGTGCATTCATGACTTTATCTGGTGGACTCATGCGTTTAGGTCCTTGCTCCCTCCTTCTCCTCCCCACTCCATTAGACTACAAGCTTCTGGAGTAAAGAGGATGCTCCTTTAATCAACATTTTAACATTAATTGAGTGACTGGAGTCTCTAAATAAAGTAGTGGGTTTCAGCTAGCATTACTAGACTGAACGTTTGACTCAAGTGATATGTAGAATTCTGGGCAATCCAAAGGTACTCATTCCTCCAATCAACCTGTATGCAGACCAGAGCACAGGCAATTAGAAAGAACTTGCCCTGTTGGCCACCTTATCCAAATGTGTGGAATTTCCTGTGCTACAGAGGAGAAGGCAGGTTCTCGTGCAATTATCCTGGTCCCAAAGAAAGTAGTAGCAGATGTCAGGACCAGAATCTGTAGCTGTTCTCTTACTCTGGAATCCTTTTTCTGTGAATCTACCTCGAAGAGCTGTTCAGTGAGAACTGTCCTCTTCTGCCTGCCGGAGGGGCTCTCCTTATTAAAAAGGTCAAGTTTCCACCTCAAATAATGACACTTAGTTTTTAAACTAGTTTTTAATAATGTCTTCCCTCACCCCAAGTTTTCTTCTACACGTTGGAAATTTTGTTATATGTAAAACAACTGCATCCTTGGAGGATGGCGTATAAAGGCTTGTCTTTGGATTCCCTGAAAGGCAAGTCCTTACCTGACACTTGATGCCCGCCAGGCTGCAGGTGCATGTTTCTGGGTCGCAGAACACACGGCAGTCACAGCCGCAGTCCTCCCGCGATAGGCGGATGGCTCGCAGCTCGTGCTTTTCTTCCACATCGATCTTTTTCACTCCCGAGGCCCGCAGCAGCGCTCTTCGCTTTTTTGTCGGCAGGGGCTGTAGGAAGAAGTATTCGTCCACCTCTGTGTTGTCTAAATCAATGTCATCATCAGAAATGTCATCCACTGTTAGAGTGCCAGCTTCTTCAGATTCCACCGTGCCATTCTTGGTCATCTAGAAATACAAAGCAGCCGATAAGGGACTTGGCATGCACAGGGTCCAGCGTCCTTCCTTTTAGAGTTGGTAAGAATAAAACTATTATACAACATCATGTCCCCATAATCAATAAGTGTTTGTGGGTCACATCGTTTTCATTTATTTGCTCTTTAAGGAAGTCACAGTGAGGAAAATGAAGGCATCAAAATGATAGGCTTTTAAATGCACTGGTAACAGAAGACTGTTAAATGGATCTCTTAACCTCCCAATGTTAGAGCTAGAGTTGTTAGAGGTTTCAGCCAGTGCAATGTGAAAAAGAGCAAAGGTTACAGATGCCCATCCGTGGAAGCTATTTTTAGACTTAGTTTGTGATGGGCAGCTCTGATGTTGGAATAAATGTGTCCTTGTTCAGAGTTGATAGCATCTTAGTGGGAGCCCATGGCACCTAAATCAGCAAATGCATTGTCCTTGAAATAACCACCCTGACGTTTGGTATCCAGCAAAACCATGTAGTAGGGAATAAAGTTGTGCTGCATTGTGCTGTTGGGATTACAAACACAGTGGCCCTACAGAACATTCCAAGAATGAAGGCTTGATATGAAGCAATCAGTCAGGTCAGCGTGCTCTCAGTAAGACAAGGAGCAGAGGGCAGTGCTGGGAGGATCTCGCCAGTGGGTCAATGAGACAATCAGCTCAGCCCTCAAAGGAGTTCCCATAGACCTGTGCCCAAAGCAATACCTTCCTCATTATAGCTTGTGTGGACAACTATATACCCATAACTATGCTGCTTCTATTTATGCTTCTTTTCTAAATTAATTTCATCCATCAGTAAACCCTGAATCAGTATTTTACTTCATACTGTTATACCACCACATATTGTTTCTTTCATAAAGGAGCATTTAGAAAGAGACTTTTTTTTTTCTGAATAAGAGCAAGAAATGTATTCTGAGGAGTAGGAGCTAAATGTCAATTCTGAGGAGTAGTAAATGCCAAAACTCTGTAAGGAATTATTCAGAAAAAGTTCTAAATACAGAAGCTTTTTGATTCCTTAATTTTTCAATTTATTCATAAATGTCATTAAGTGTAATTAGTACCATGGCTTAACAATGGCTCAGTCATCACAGTTAAAATACTCTGGTGACATCAGATGTCATTCTCTCAACTTCATAGAAAGGTTGAGTAAGAATTTAGATAAGAATATTAATTATTGATCTGAAATCCCAAACGGCATTACTCTGAATGTACTGAAAAACAAATAGAAAACTGGCCTTCGCCCTCAAGTACAGGAAACAACAAAGTAGCAAGTGTATATTAAAATATATTCCAAAAGGTCCCTGAGGTGCATTTTCAAAAGCTGCTGAATTGTATTTTTTGAATATCTCAGAGCTTAAATCTGTGTTCTTACAAAGGTGTGTGTATTCCCCTTTATTAGATTTTGTTTCTTGGTGTGATCTGCTATTTATTTCCTTCCTTGGTATTTCTTTAGAAAGCAATCAGTCAGGTACTGGTTAAGCTGTTTTCGTGTTTTCAGAATGTCCACTATCAGGATGTTGCTTTGATTGGCTGCTGTTACCATTTGTGTTAATTCTTATTTGTAAACAGAAACATCCTTCCATCTATAAAGATCTGATCTGCTAAGGAATTCAAGTGTGTAATTGCCTAACATCTACTCAGTTCTCTGTGATAGGGAAAGCTGCATTAACAAACAGGAAGTTACCTTTCCCATCTTGTCACCTCTGGCATTTAGATTTATTTCCATTAATTCTTGGCTTGCCTAGGTGCCCCGCATCAAGGTGCGGACTCCACAGCACACGTAGAATGCCTCTGCCACGGTTAGCACGGTCCATTCCAGTATGTCCTTCCTACTTAACCTCCATGTTCTACAGTGTTTATGCTCCCTTGTATAACTGCTAACATCACAAAAAACTCCATTTTATATTAACAGGGTTTGATTTTTTTTTAAAAGGTGGTTGCTATCAGACAATACATGAAATCTAAAAGTCAACAACAACAAAAAAATCCCACAAGGTTTCAGCAAACATTTAAAAACATAAAAAATTGTAGGGCATCATGAACAATCAACTGGAACCTAAGAATTTTTTAAAAATTGTATCTCAAAAAAAAACTATAGATGCTTCTTATTCCAAACACAAGTGCCCTTTGAAATAACATCTACGTCTCTTATTCTCACATACTTAAATTACAACAATTGTCACGCCCTCAAGATCTAGTACAAAGAAACCGGGAGCTTCCTCATCTCGTTTTGCTGACTCTGTCACTCCATGACCCATCTTCACAAGAATATCCATTTTTTACAGTTTTCTTCTTTCCCCTCCAACTTTGTGGAAAAATAATTGACATATAACATTGTGTAAATTTAAGGTATAGAATGTATCGATTTGATACTTATATATTACATAAAGATTAGCACTACAGCAAAACATCCCATAGTTCCCATTTTGTGTGTGTGTGTGTGTGTGTGTGTGTGTGTGTGTGTGTGGGGTGAGACAAGTTAAGACTTCTCTTAGCAACTCTGAAGTACATAATACTGTAGTGTACTAATAATAGTGTACTTATATTAACGTAATCATCCTGCTGTGAGTTAGATGCCCAGAGCTAATTCCAGCTCCTGGTCACCACCCTCTATTTCTACAAGTTCTGCTTTTTTAGGTGCCTCATTTAAGTGGTACCATATGCTATTTGTCTTTTTCTGTCTGACATATTTCACTTAGCATAATGCCCTCAAGTTCCATCCATGTTGCGAATGGCAAGACAGTCTTCCTTCTCATGGCTGAATAATATTCCATTATATATCACACGATTTTTCTTTTGACATGAGTGTTGCCTTTCAGTGTCTTTACCCTATCTCAAAATAGATTCGTTGAATTTTCAGACTTTAGGGCATCAGATGCAGCCTCCTTATTTCATGCATTAACAAGGATCAGATTAATTGTGATGGCTGCAAAACATGCTTAGAGAACCTAATTCTCTGATCCCTATTCTAGTATGCTTTTCCCTGTATCTCACAAATAGATTCCAAGTTTCTGATAGTACCTAATGTAGTGCTGAGGGATGCTAACATGAAATCAAACAGAACGTGTCTAAAAATCTCTTATGTTTATAAAATAAAAGCATACAGAGTAATGAGCACATTCAAAGGAATGCTCTCTTTTGAGACAGGTATTTTAGAAGGCAACCTGGAACTTGGACCATTTCTAGTTCAGTACTTTTTCCTCCAAATAATGTTGTCTTCCTAATAGCTCAAAGAAAGCATGCAAAAAAAATATATTTAAGGAGATGGCCAAGGTATCCTGGCCCTCTAATCTGCTTTTATTCCTGTGAATGCGTGTTTGGGAAAAAAGAGAGGTTGGAGGTGGGGGTGAAAGAGAAATTGGAGAAACGGATGTAACACAAGAATAATATTAATAACAGTTTTGGACTCTGTGTGCTAGGCACTGTTCTGAAGACTTTACTTACATTAACTCATTCAGCATCACAAAAATCTCATGAGATACACATTATCATTACATCCATTTAACTGATGAGGAAACTGAGGCATAGGAATGCTAATAACTTGCCTAAGATTGCAAACAGTGAGGTCATGCACTAAGTCACAACCTAGATACCTGACTCTATAACTCGTGCCCTTAACTGCCATAATAATTACATACACACACTGTTTTGCTGTATTTGATATATACGAAATAGTCTGTTGTGCTTATGTTGTATAAGGCATTAGGTGTATCAGTGCCCAAAACACAAGCCTTGAGCTCAAGGGACTGGAGTAAAGAGATGAGAAATCAAGTATATTTCAATCCAGTTCATGAGGATTTCCTAGCTGAGGGTATACACAGGGCATTTGAGAATATGTAGAAGGGGTACCTAAAGGTGCCTTGGAGGTGGGCTGAGGAGGAACGACATTCACATCTAAGCTTAAGTCTGAAGATGGAGTAGCAGTTAGATGAAGTAGTGGAGGCAGAAGGCATTCCACACTGAGCAATGATAATTTCAAACGCCTCAGGTGAGTCACAGCATGAGGCATTCACTGGCCTCCAGTTTATTCAGATGACTGGACTTCTATGGGATCCCTTCTTGTCTTGGTCCATAAGCAAAGAATAAAAAGCATGTAAAGAGCAGATCTTCAGCAAGTAGCTCCTGTGTTCCACTGCCTTAGCTATCTTACAGGTGATAAGAACAATTCATGATTTAATTCAATGATCTTTATCGTATTATATACCTATCCTATGTATGCATATTTATTCACATTGTATTGGAAGGATCTCAAGGTCACAGGATCTGGTCTGTGTGTTTGTGTGCTTATTTGGTTCAATGATGATACTTAACACGGGACTGTGTAAATTTGTCTGCACTCACTCTACAAAGGAAAAGACTGTAACTTTTTAAAAACAGATAGAATGGAAACATCTTAATTTTCCAATTAGAATGGAAAATGAGAATGACATGTACTGATAAGTATGAGTAAACAGTTTCCAAAGCTCAACAAAGTAAAACCTTTGTGCATCCAAGTACACTTGAGGGATGGGACACATTACTGTCAGAATCAGGGAGGTGATTCTGAATCTCTTCTGGGTCAAATGCAAGACAGGCTCAAATGAAAACAAACTTTCAATCCTTTTTTCTTATATCACACAATGGGTAGATCCCACTGCGAATTTCAATGCAAGGCAATTTTTGGTGAATTGAGTGAAAATAATGCAAAATAATGATGAGAGAAAAACAATACTGAAAACATGGAATGACTAAAATGCTAAAAATAAAGCAAAACAAAGACATGTATTTTTAGCAGTTAACAGGTACTCTTATTAACAAAATCTCCTAGTTGTTATAGTCCTTAGCACATGTAAAAATCATAATGAAAATCAGAATGTGGAAAAATAATTTAATTTCACAAACACTACTGCCTATTGTGATGATGATGATGTTGAGAATGACCCAACCTACCATATATTGAAAACCTGGCACTGAGCTCCATGCTTTATATAAACAATCTCACCCAGTTTGCAAACAATCTGATGAAGTATTTTTTTTAATAGATGAGAAAATTGGAGTCTTGAGAAGATAATTAGCCAAAGTCTATCTAGCTACCTAGCCAATCGGTGGTTGTACCGAGAATCAGGACTATTTAATGCCAAAGCTCAAGCCAGTTTTGCAAGCCCAGTTTGGAGCAAAAACCCTTAGAGTAAGAGAACACCTGTTTTCAAGGAAGGACATGGTCATAGCCAAACTCCCAGGGCTCGTCTCAGTGTTGTGAGGCAGGAGACAAACAAGCCCCCTTAGAATTAGCTCATTCAGAAATGACAAATATGATTCAGACACAGAGAAAAAGAGCTCAGGGGGAAAAAGACAGGACGTGAGCTGAAGAGATGATCACCTCATCAGTTAGCGTTTCTTTTGGTTACTTAATTTGTGGGCACATGGAGATGGCCTTTCTAATAAGAGACGCCAGAAGAAGCTGGCCCCACTGACAGCTACCACTGTCGAACCAGTGTGTTCCTCTTGATTTTCTCAGCTGACTTTCACACATAAGCCCTGGCCTGCATGTAGTCAGCATAGTATGTTGCCTAATTTTGTAATCATATATTAGTTTTGGTGATTGGATTCATGTATATATTTCCCATTGTAATGAGAACACAATGAGAATAGAGAACACAGGTGTTTTGCTCATCACTGTATCTTCAGCACCTCGTTAATTGCAACCCCCAAAGTAATTGATTAATAAATATTTTTTGAATGAATATTCTTTTTTAAAAATCCTCACCTGAGGATATGTTTATTGATTTTAGAGAGAGAGGAAGGGTGGGTTGGTGGAGAGAGAGGGAAAGAGAGGGAGAGAGAGGGAGAGAGAGAGAGAGGGAGAGAGAGAGAGAGAGGGAGAGAAACAATGATTAGTTGACTTTAGGTATGCATCCTAACTGGGAATTGAACTCACAACCTTCTGGTGTATGAGATGATCCTCCAATCACCATGCTATATTGCCAGCCACTGTATACTAGGTACTAGAGTTTACATATGCATGACAGTTCTGTCATCTAAGGTACCTCCGGTCTGCTAGGGAGATGCCCAGTTAATAAATATGACGTAGCATGGTTAGGTACAACAAAATATATGTGTAAATTATAGAATTAACTGGGAGGAGGAAATGATAACTTAAATGGAAGGGTAGATATAAAGACAAAAAGCAGAGTTACCTCCTTCATGTTCTGATTTTAGTCCTATCAAGGACAAAAGCCTACAAACCAGTAACAGGTGAACAGATATGTTTGGAAAGATTTAATGTGAAGAAGAGATGGAGACAGTGAAAGAGCACTCCACTGTTTTATGTAAGAATCCCTAGGCCCAGGAAATTTGTTGTACGACAATGAAAAAGCTCAGCCTAATATCTGCCAAAAGGCATGGAGAGAGAAATAAAAAAAATCACAAAGAGAGTGAATTGTTTTTTAAAAAAGAGCTAATTCTAGATAATATTCTAGAAGAGACTATTTAAACAGATGGTCTTTATACACCTGCAAAAGAGAAGAGTGACTATTAGAATATTGCTTGGGCTCTGCAGACAATGGCCATATACCAAGTTAGAGTCCATGTAGAACCTTAACATGTAAATATGAGATACAAAAGCCAGATGAAAGATAAAGGAGGGAGAGTGGTGCACAGAGCCCTGACCTCACGGAACACAACTGGAAACTGCTGATCTAGCCCTGAGGTTCTCAGACAGAATTCCTTCTAGCCTGCACATGGAACAAAGGAATGTGAGATGAATAATGAGGAGATGGATGGATACATGGATTTTCAGTTAGCTGAGCAGTTGAAAATGTGTCTAAAAACAGTGATGCTGAGTTCTTTGGCACCACCAGGGAGATGGGAATGAGGGATGTGGCTCATGTATACCTGTCAGCAGCAGTGCCTGGCCCAGTAATGAGTCTCAATGGAGGTTGGCGGGGGGCGGGGAGGGGGGGTGGAGGGGTGGTGAAAGCAAAGCTCCCCCCGAAGATCACTACCCTGAAAGGATATCCCAAACTTGGCCTTGTAATAGGAGGTATAGTTTTAAAATCCTGTCTTGGACAAATTCCTAGGAGGCACATTTGATTGCATCTTCAAATGACAAGATCAGGTTTATTTAAATTAAAAAAACAACTTTATTGATTGTTGTCTGTACACCATGTCCAGTACTAAAGAGGATTCTTGCCCTGGAGATATTGCAAAGTTCAATGTACTCATATATAGTAATTCACACCTGACTTATCTGGGTTTTGTTTGGCTGCTTGTTTTTTGTTTGCTTTCTTTTACTTACCACCAGCTTAACATGAACAAACACATTAATGAAGTTCCTGAAATCTACAGTAACTTTAGTGTATGTCCACACATACGACAGCCACAACTTGGAGCAGGATAATGAAACATTCCTATATGCTGGACAGATCCCATCTGGAGTACCAAGTCTACATCCAGTACCATATTTTGAGATGGACATAAATATCCAGCATTATAGCAGAGGAGGGTAACCAGGGCAATAAAGTGTCTGAAAACCATGCCCTAGGAAGATTAGTGAAAAGACCTAGGGATCTTTAATCCTGCAGAACAGAAACTCATGGAGCCCCTATAACCTATTGTCAAACACATTTGCATGTCCATCAACAATGTTTTGTTTTTTTTTAAAGATTTTATTTTTATTTTATTTTTAGAGAGAGAGAGGGGAAGGGACAGACAAAGAGAGGGAGAGAAACATCAATGTGTGAGAGAAACATCATTTAGTTGCCTCTCACATGCCCCCAACAGAGGACCTGGCCTGCAACCCAGGCATGTGCCCTGAGCAGGAATCGAACTGGTGACCTTTTGGTTTGCAGGCCTGCACTCAAGCTATTGAGCCACTTCAGCCAGGGCTGCAACATTGTTTTTAAACCCTGCAGGTCTGAAGAATAGGGACAAAATTTATTCTATGTACCTGGAGGGTAGGATTCGTGTCAAAAGTATAATTAGAGGGTGGCAGTTGGTCCATGTCAAGAACAGCTTTCTAACAATTAACACTGCACAAATGGAATGGGCTTTCTCAAAAAGCAGAGTCTCCACATATTGCAATTAAGTGGCTGGACAGACAAATAAGTAAGTATGTATTTGAGCAAAGAAATCTATGAGTTGGATGAATGACCTAGTCACTAAGGTCTCTGGTAAATAAAAGGAAAACATTCATATCATTTGGCTACTCAGTCAAATCTTACAATATAATTCTTCAGTTTGTTACTAATTGCAGGTGGCAAACTGGAACCAATTTAATTACGCCTCAATGAACAGGGAATGTTTGGTTGTTTTGTCACCTTATAAGAATTTTAACAACCAGAATTTTCAATGAGTACGTGGCTTACATGTTACCACAAAAGTCGCCAGAAAGAATAATAGTATCAACATATAAGGCACACAAACTTTTCATACACTCCTTATCTTCCCTTCTGGTTTAGACAAACAGTGCTTCCTTTAGCAGTGGCTAGTAAGTTAAATAAATCCAACAGTGTGCCGGTAAATATTTAACAGCTGGATCTTTCTCTTAAAAAAAAAGGGGGTCTAATTGTTATGTTTGTCAAGTCCCATGGTGTAAATAATCCCCCATCATGCCAGATTTTAAGCTACCATTGGGGAGATATGTCATGTGCCCAATACACTTTAGTGAGCATCTTTTGCAACCTGGCTCTAGTACACCACTGGATGCACCCCACATTTTAGTCAGCAGAATCAGCTCAATTGACTTCAGACTAGAAGATCAGTGTTTATTGCGTAAGAAGCATGTAAAGATTTTATTATATATGCTTAATTGTTCTATTTAAATTAAAATACCAGAAATATTATGAAAGAACATACTCTTAAACATAACTCCATTTGCCCAGGGGTGATGGCCAGTCTCTCAGTCTCCATCACCTTGGTTAAGCATTTTTTCTCTGTCCTTGTCAAAATAGGTTGTGCATACGGCATGACAAAATTATTTGGGATATTAGTTTTCCATTTGCTGTTGGACCAGGCCTTCATTTGGAGACGTATTCTGGAAGCAAAGGCAGTAAGTATGCTCTTCAGTGATCTCTATGGTGTTTAACAGAGAAGTTCTGTAGGGATAAGTGGAGTTAAAAATACCATGACAGTAGACTTTAAACCATTCAGTAAAGAACTGTAGGATGGGGAAATAGTTAAAAAGCATACCCCAAACTTTGGAAAGTATAGTTTTGAGATGATAGGCTATGTCTACCATCTCTCACAAGCCCCCAACCCCTTATATCTCTTGGGGCATTTAGGATCTTTACCTTAAGATTCGTTAAATCACAGAACTGTTGTAGGGATCCAAGGGGACAGGGCTGGGGTGAAAATGGAGAACTGCAATGTTGCATGGGTAAGCCACTAACTGAATAAAACACAATCATAAATGTAAGATTTGGGGTGAAGAAGATTTAGATAGAGACTTTTTAAAGGTTGATGATTAAAGGTAGAATTACCATCTGGAGGCTCTTTTTATGAGGAAAGAATGCAAACAGCCAAGCATTCTCCCAGGAACACGTGACCAAGAAATTGAGAAGAATGTATAACCCTGGAAAGCCATTGGAAATGATACCAAATTGAAGACAGCCTTGATCTCAGAAAGGAGAGGAAGAACAATTAAGGTTGAAAAAACATTGAGAAAGAGGGGCCAGTGGAAGCTGTGAAAGCTAAATTAAATTTCCTAGAACAAGGTAGTAGAATCCAGTAAGATATAACCCAGAGGCAATCGGAAAGCCAAGACTCTTTGAAATGGCTGCCTAATGCATTTCACAGATATGTGCGAAATGCGAAAAAAGGCTAATGTAATTGTTCAACAGTGTGGCGCAGAGGATGAAATCTAAGCACTTAATTTGGAATAGAGTATAGTATTAAGATGACTACATTGATTGCTGTGAAGAGTATGACAGATTTGAATGGGCTTGACAGAGAAAAAGAACTATGCTCTGTAGTTTAGAAACCTAAAGGTAGTTATTTCTTTTAGGAACATGTATTTTATTCAATCAGTTTTCTTTATTAATTGTTTTTAGATAATGTTTGGAACACCAACATCACCAACAATATGGATACACTTGAACCTCCAAAATAAAAATGTTTGTTCTATAAATCTAACTGTACATATTTTTTCCTCAATATATCTATATCATAATTTAAGAGAAGTATTACTAAATAAGACATTTTACAATGAAAAATTAGTTTCTATTCTTACTTTGTTCTCAAAATATTTATTATAAATAAACATCAGGAAGTGTACATATATCTTTTTGCTAATCTTCCGCTTTAAGGCCCCACTGGAAGAGGCCCATTGTGTACACTGGGTGCTCTGTTTGGAACCCAGAAGATACCCTAGACAGACACGGAGGCACAGTGGGAAGAGAAACTTCCCTTTACTCTTTCTGGGCTGCTGGTTCTCAAATAAGTAGGAGGGAAACTACCCAGTTCCAAGCCCCGTGAATTTCCCGTGGTGTTTTTTCCTGCTCTCCACAGTGAGGGCTTTGGAAAAGATTTGTCTTGTCAGATGCTGCCTTCTCTTTATCGCCTCTCATAGAGGAACTCCTCCTGGCAAAACCAAAGTGGCAAAGTGTGTTTTCAGCAATCCTGGCTTTCCTCTTTGGGCTCCTTTCTGTGCTGATGACCTTCCTGCTGCCCCAGTGAAAATAATAAAATCGATTTAGTTGTTTACTTTGCTACTAACCTCAGAGGGGTTTATATTTCAAAACAAATGCTATTCATATTAAAAGGATGAAAATTTCAAGTATCAGAGTTGAAATTTTTAGACAGCTAGTTTTAGATTTTGGGTATCTAAACCTTGTACCAGTAGAATCAATATTTCAAAAACCATAAATGTTAATATACTAGATGAATTACAACATAAGGGATTGAGCCAAAAAGGAAAAAAAGAAAGAACTCATGGACATGGGCAACAGTGTGGAAACTGCAGAGGGAAGGGAGGGGGGTGGAGGTAAAAGAGGTTATAGGGGGGATAAATGGTAATGGGAAAAATACAATAAAAATAATATATGTGTATTCTATATATATGTATGTATGAGTGGGTGTATGTATATATATGTATACATGTACATATATAATAGTCTGTCGAAAAAGTATCCAGCAATGTGTTGTGAAAAAAATAGAGACGTGTATTGAAGAAGATACAAGATACAAGAAACATTGTACATAGGACAATGTCACCTCAGTTGCTTTCAAAGTAGGCACCTTGGGACCTTACACAGTTCTCCCAGCCTCTCTTCCACTGTTCAAAACACTGCAAAATCCTTTGTTGGGCTCATAACCAGCTGCTCCATCATATTTTACTGAATCTCATTGATGGTTGGTCTGAAATCCCTTCCCTTTCAAAGGTGATTTTAATTTGGGGAAGAGTCAGAAGTCACAGGGCACCAAATCTGGACTGTAGGGGAGCTGAATCACCTAGGTGATTTGATATTTTGGCAAAACACTCTGTAGGAGATGTGATGCAT
Organism: Macrotus californicus; assembly: GCA_007922815.1. NCBI lineage: Eukaryota > Metazoa > Chordata > Mammalia > Chiroptera > Phyllostomidae > Macrotus > Macrotus californicus. Next base: position 886 of record VMDR010016340.1, on the reverse strand, counting down.
GAGCAGGCGCGTTGTCATGATGAAGCTGCCAATCACCAGTTGCCCATAGCTATGGCCTTCTGAATCATCTAAATAGTTTCCACAGAGGCATGTTCAAGCTTAATGCAACATTTGATGCAGATTCTTTGCTCTACTTGCTTAGTCATTTTGAACGCAATGACCACACAGTACACATGCTCACTCAATGGTGTCTACCACCCCCACTGACTAGTACAGTGAAGTCATCATTGTTCACACATGTACATTCTAGTCCACTATCCTTGGCTGCCAGGTTGCATCCACATCACACAAACTATTCTTGTTATATTAACAACAGTCTGTCTGGAAAATGTCGCTAGACATTTTCCAGACAGACCCTGTATATGTAAATAATACATATATATGTATTATTATGTGTACTTTATATATATATATATATATATATATATATATATATATATATATATAAAATTTTCTTCCATTAATTCTCCTCAGGCTTTTTTTTATTTAGGAAACTGGTCCACATTGCTATACTGCTGTGATCTTCTATGAGGTTGATGTGATGCAGGTTTCTGAATACCTGCAGTACAGTGAGGCTAAGATCTGATCACCTTAGAATCCCAGCATTGTCTTGCTTGGTATTTATTTGGAAGAAGCTATGCTATCCAAATAATTTTTGTTTATATCTTCACCAAAAGAGAAAGCTGCACATTTTCACTTCTGCACTTACCAATGACAAACCTAGACATGACACCCACTGGGATGATTGCCTCTCCCACTTGCAACACTAAGCACAATGAAAAAGATGAATCAATAATAGAATGCTATTTTTGCTTCTTTTTTTCTTCAGCTTGTTTAAAAAACGGTGTAGAAGTAGCTGAATACAAATTATAGCAACAGAATATAT
>VMDR010016339.1:0-21288 GCA_007922815.1 Macrotus californicus | reverse complement strand
TTAATGTAAGACTATTTTGAAACAAAAAGTTCCACTGCTCATACAAACACAATTTTTGAAACCATGAGTTAAATCATTGCTATAGTCACCATCTTAGGCGACTGAATGAGTTTAAATATATATGCTAAATTTATACTTAAAATGCAGTATCCTGGTGAAATTCAGACACAGTGGATCCCTGTGAGATATCTGACTTATTTTCTCATTCTGGAATTTGTTTTTTAATTTAAATTTGAATCTTTGCAATAGGTGAGAGGAGCTTTCTGGATGAGAAGAATAAATATTACTTGATGTTAGCCTCTGCCCCAAGTTGTTAGCTAGCCTAAACAGTATGGCCTCCATTTACCATGATAACTTAAAATGTAAATGAACAGCCTGAATACTTGAATAAGAGCTTGTACTCTTGGTGGAGGTGGTGTTGCCCTTAAAAACATGTTGACTTTTCTAAGTAGAGGAATACCAGCAATTGCTTAGCACAGTGTTGACTAGTATACAACTTTTCCTGAGGCCCCGTGATGCTGTTTATTTCTGCTTCCTGTAGATGCTGACAGGTGTTTGTTAGGGGCTTGTGGAACATTTCTTACTGTTTCCAAGAAGACCCCTTAGAACTCACTGTGCATCCTCCGAAGGATTATTCCCAAGGGCCATCTAATCAGGAGAATATCCCAGACTCACTGTTTCGGGAAAATGCAAAGGACACCAGATAAGCAGTGTACTCAGTAATAGGGACAGTCTTGCAGGGAGACCGGCCAAACATAAAAAACCTATTTTTATGGCCCTCTCACCCCACCATTGCACAAGTGGTTACCACACAGGTACTCTCCGATCAGTGGGGGAATGTGGGAGTCATGTAGGAGTAGAGACAATTTTGGCTGTACACAGTCATCATGTTCTCTGATTCTGCCCTTCCATTATGGGAATGAAATTTGACAGGTTATTCCAGAAATAATCTGTCCAAGCCCTTCTTTCACCACCACTTCCTCACCATTGTCTTAATTCTCTGGCTCCCAAATCATGCTCTCCGCATCCAATGATAGAGACGGAATCTGCAGACATTTTAAGAAGAGGGTCTAGCCCTGGCGATGTGGCTCAGTGGATTGAATGCTGACCTGCAAACCAAGGGGTCGCCCAGTCCAGGGCACATGCCTGGGTTGTGGGCCAGGTCCCCAGTGGGGGGCACATGAGAGGCAATCTCACATTGATGTTTCTCTCCCTCTCTCCCTCCATTCCCCTCTCTAAAAGTAAATAAATAAAATTTTTACAAAAAAAGAAGAGGATCTAAGTATCCTGCCCCTACCCTCCCTCTCCATTAATTCAGAAGCAACCCATACCTTAAGGCTGAATTCAATTCCATCATATCAGAGAGGGAGGGAAGTGGGTTCTGAGCAGAGGGCATATTCTAAATAAACCAGAGAGGTGAGGATGGGCAGATTTCATTTTAGAAAACTACAGGGATTTCAGAAGGTGGAATTTCAGATGGGGGCAGTATGCAAAATAGATCTAGGGCTAGTCTAAGTCAATTGGCTAGGGGTAAATTTTATAAGACCTCATAAATCTCATAGAGATTTTGCAATTTATTTTAAGGATGACAGGAAGCCCCTTGATTTTCTCTCTACAACTCACAGGGAAATGTGAGAAAAAATGTGTTATGGTGTTGCTTGATAATTTTACTTTTTAAGAAAGGTAGCTCAAAACACTGATAAAGATTTTCAAATTTTGACCCAGTTGTAAAACTTCCTTTTCTCTCTTCCCTCCCTCCTTCCCTTCTTCCCCCCTCTCCTTCTTCTTTCCTTCTTTCATTACTTCCTTTTCTCCCTCTGGCTTTCCCTTTATCTCTTTTATTTCTTTTCTTCTTTCACCCCCATCTCACCACCCCTTCTTTCCTTTCATTGGGTTTCACTGTCAGCTACTAAATAAAAACCTGCCCTGCTCCAAGGGGCATATGAGCAGCAGCTGCTCTCTGCCCTCCCCATGGACTCAGTGTCCATCCTTCCTGCCCTGCTGACTGAAGTGTGTGTTTTATTGGCCTTGCTATTCTTGGCAAAGAGGCCAATAAAATGGAGATAATAAGTCCCAAATCCCAGTCGGTAGGGAAGCTTCGTCTTGTCAATGAGAGATTAAAAAATAATGACTGGGGCCTTGGCAACAGGGGCTGCAGCCAACTTTAAAAAGTCCAGATCAGACCATCTGGGCTTTTTCTTTTTTATTTTTAAGGCTTTTTTTTTAACTCTAATCTTTCATAAGGTCTTGAATTTTCCTCATTAAGTTTTATGGTTTGGAAATGAAAAGGAAAAAATAGGTATATGGTTCTTGATTCCCAATTTTAATCATGGAAGAGTCAAGTCTCCTTTGAGGTCATCAGATTACAATTAGATTGCACTCTGTCAAAAGCAAATAGAATAGTTTTCCCTTTGGGTTTAAAACCTGTGAGAGCTTTCTGTTCCCCAACTCTCGTCCGGGGGCTTGACAGAGGAGCTGGCACCATCTGGCCACTTTTCCCATGTGAATTTCAATATCCCCAAGCACCAGGTCTCAGGCTGAGCAATTTCTACTGAACTGCTTACACTCTAGATGGGTGAATGCCATCTCCTATTGAAAGTGCCCATGACCCTCACCATTATGCAAGTGTTTAGAGCAAAGCCCAAAACACATTTCCCCAAACACTTCTGTTTCTTTTCTGAATACGGAGTTTCAGACTCTGAAAAGACATGGTTACATTCTCCACCAGGCTGCATGTCAGCCAAACTCCTAGCCCTTGAGGTTTCCTCCTTCCCCTATTATTGTCTCCATTCCACCCTGGATTCCATTTCAGTGCAATGCTTTACTTTCCCTGTCAGTTCCAAAGCCTGAAATGATGTGTTCCGCATGGTGTGACTGATTACTCCAGAGAGGGAGCCAGATTTCAGGGGTCACAGGACTCACCCACCAGGACTAGGTGCCCTGAGTTAAGTGGCTGATAATCAGAGAGAAAGATTCAGGGTAGAAATGTCATGCTAAAACATCAGATCGAGGGAATGAAACACATGATCCGACAAGAACACAGGTCAAGTTTGGGGGCAGGTCAAAGTGAAGGGAAGCGTATCAAGCCATGTCACAGATCAGGATCCCAAATGGAGGACCTGTGTGGACCTAACAGCCTTCCTCTAATCCCTGTGGTCATTTTCTAGTTGGCAAGCCTCCAAGGGGTTAGATGCATGGTTTGTAGCCTAGTTCGACCAACCTGGTCAAATAGCCCGCAAGAAACCTGCCTGTATGGTGGACTCTTGTTCAGTGACTACTAACTGCTCAGATAATAACCTCAAAAGTTAAACATTACTATTTCATGGAAAAAAACTTTGAACTGCCTCCCATGAAATATAAGACTTTGCAAGACAGGCCTTCTTCATCTCACATCACATGTCTTAATCACAGACCACACTCCTGTAGGATGAGTCTCTGCTCAGTTCTGGAGAACATCAGCCACACGGCTGCCTCAGGGCCTCCGCAGGTGCTTCTCTCTGCTGGAGCTCACCTCTCCCTCTTTATTGTACCTTTGGTCTCTGTTAAAACCTCTAAAGTAAGTTAAAACCCTAGGTTTAATGAAGTTAAACACCTGTCTCTGCCAAAGCATTTTCTATTTCAACACCTTCCTTGTGTTCATTAGGCAAATTGTACCCCAATTTGTAAATATATATTTTTTTATTTGTATCATTTTTTCTTCTGTTACCACACTGGAATAGAAACTCTATGACCACAGGTCTAGAATCTGTCTGTTTCATTAATGTATCCTCAGACTCCAGCCTCCCTCTTAGTTCTCATTTTTAATAAAAGAATAAATGAATGAATAATTTGCTTTTCTTTTATTGAGAGCCTGGGAATATAGGCAATTTTTCTGCTGGGAAGGTACAGAGGCACCATTCTGTTCTCATATCTTAACTGCCTTGCTTATGCTGCTTGCTCGCCTGTTTATGATGCACAAAGACCGTTAGCTGAAGGTATTACTTTGTTTAAGGAACACATCCAAGCAAGACCAAATGCAAAGGGCATTTCTCTTTTAAAAAAAAGTCAGCCTAAGAATAAAATAAATATTTCAGAGGAAATGGCAGCAAATGATCTAGATTTTCGACTTAAACTCTCCAGTTCCCTGAAGATCTTTTTCCCTCTGTTAATGGATTAACTCTAATGGCCCACCATAATGCAAGAGCAGAAAACTTGTTGGGTGGTAAATATCCAACCTTCTTTTCTAAAGACACCGGGGGAAGGAAATCATGCTCTGAAATGGAGCCCGCAGTTACACTTGCCAGGCTGAGAGTTACAAGGGCCGTCAGGCCTCCTGCTTCAGGGCAGAAGTTGGTCACCAGCTGGGCTCAGAAGAGATTGCTTCAAGCCCCCTGCCCCGACATCACACAATTAGGTGCATTTTAGTAAGGACTTTTGCCTGTTTTTCATACCATTCCACACTAGCTACTCTCACAGGCGAGATCCTGGGCTGGATGGACCATTGGGCTGGCTCCACTGGGGCAATTCCTGTGCTTTGATGGTTTTAAACAACCTTGCTGAGAGATAAATGGGATTCTAAGAGGATTTTGAGATAAATTCCCACAGTTCTAAAGACAAAAACATTTGACTGCAGTTTTGATATAGGCAGCGGCCCCAACTATTTAAAGTTGTTTGCTTCATTTATTTTCTCCACCGTCTCTGCCTAAACTAAAGGATGCAACTTCCTCGACCTACAGTAATTTCTCCACCTGGTCCTCAGAACACCTTCACCAGGGCCCCTACAAGCTGATTCATCTGCATAAGTGGCAATACATAAATTTTTTTAATGTAAATATTTTATCGTTTATGCTATTACAGGTGTCCCAGTTTTTCCTTTTTTGCCCCACTCCACTCAGGCTGTCCCCCTGCTCCTACAGTCAATCCCCACACCATTGTCCATGTCCATGGGTCATTCATACATGTTCTTTGACTAGACCCTTCACCTTTCAACCAGTCCCTCCACCCTTGCCTCTTATAGCTGTCCATTTGTTCCATGTTTTTATGCCTCTTGTTCTATTTTGCTCATTAGTTTATTTTGTTCATTAGATTCCACTGGGTGATATTTTTTTCTTTTGGATCCTTATACTATCCATGATTCTGCTCTCTCCTCCAAACTGTACTGTGTATTTAAGTTCAAATATCCCTATAAACCCATAATTTTCAGTTAGTGCTGTTTCCTGTGAATACTAGCATTGTTTAATATGAAAAAAGCAGCTTTTCCATGAGTGATCTTTCTTAGGCAGTTGAGGACTATGTGAAACTAGATTTTTAAGCCAAACCATACAAGGTAATCTGTTCCAGTTAACCTTGCTTTGTGATTTTAGGTTAATTAATTCAACTTCAAAATGGGTGGGGTACCTATTATGCACTGGGGCTGGCAGCGCTTTCTTTCACAGAGATAAGATGACATTCTAATATCAGAAGACTACCATTCACTAAGTCTATACCCAAGAGAAATTAAAATATACACTCATACAAAAATGTGTACACAGATGTTTGTAGCAGCATTTTATAGAGTAACTCCCTCCAAAGAAAGGATACAACCCATATGTTCATCTGCTGATGAATGGAACAGACAAACTTTGATATATCCACCCAATGGAATATTATTTCATAGGGCAAAAGATATAAGTGCTGATATACACCACAATGTGGTCAATCTTGAAAATATTACGCCAAGTGAAGTAAATCATATGTAAAAGGCACATATGGTGTGATTCTATTTATATGCAATGCCCAGAATAGTCAAACCTAGAAATCTGTGGTAGGGACAGAATGTAGGTTAATGGTTGCCTGGACTGTGGGGAGGAAGAATGGGGAAAGACTGCTAAAGGTACAGACTTTGTTTTTGGGAGTAGGGAAAGGAGGGGTTGTTCCAAAACTTATAGTAGTGACGCTAGTGTAACTTTGTGAACATGCTAAAAAATCACTGAATTGTATGCTTTAAAAGGGTGAATTTTATGGTATGTGAATTATATCTTAACAAAACTGTTAAAAAATAACATAGTCAGTAAGCAAGGAAGTAGAAAACAGAAATGTTAGGTAGTGGAATGAATTCCATTTAACCAGTTGGAAAATGACCTAGAGGGAGGTGCTATTTTATATTAGGGGGTCAGAATGGCCTCTCTGACATTGACTTGAGAAATAAAGGAGGAAAAGGATCCTGTTATGTGAAGTTTCTGGGGGAGGTACATCCCAGGAAGAAGGAACATGCTTAGCCTATTTAAAACCTCCAAGGCCAGAGGGGCTGGAGCAGAGTGAGCAGCGGAAAGAATAATTCAAAATCAATTCAGAGACATAGCAGAGGCCAGTTCTGATAGGGTCTTGCAGAACATGGCATGGAGTGTTTATTTTACTTCAGTGGGAAACCAGTGGTGGGATATAATCTTATTCGCTCCCTGTAAAGACAACCATTTCTTTCTGCAGTGTAGGGCATGGATTATAAATGCAGAAACTGGTGAGGAATCATTGCAGTATTTGTATCAGAGATAAGGTGGCTTAGGCCAAGTTGGGAGCTGAGAAGCCAGAGGCAGTTGGATTTAGACATGTTCAGAGGTGGAGCTGACAGGACTGAAAGAGATTCATGATTCAAAAATCTTTTATTGGTTGTAACAGAAAGCTGAACATTCATTCACAAAGACATGCACAGATTTCATAAGAACACTATTGTTAATTGCCTTGAATGAGAAACTACCCAAATGTTCACCAACAGTAGCATGGCTCAACACATTATGGAGTAGACCACAGGGCAATACTGTATCAGCAATGAGAATGGACGTGTGTTAAGGGGACGAAATAAGACACCAGAGTTTATTTGGTATTACCCCATGTGTACAAAGTTTGGAAACCGGCTTAAATAATGTATAGTATCAGAAGTCAGAGTAGTGTTTGGTTACCCTTGCTGGGGTGGTGGCAGGTAAAGGGCACAATGGGGAGCTTCTGGGGGTGTTAGTGATGTTCAAGTTTTTTTATTTGGATGCTAGTTACATGGGTTGTTTTGTTTTTGAAAATTCATCAAGCTGGACACCTAATTTTTACTTTTGTGTGTGCATATTTTATATCAGTGTAAAGTTAAATAATGGACCCAATTGGCATGTCAATATTCCTTAGAGTTTGTGGACATTTCTGCTTCTAGACTAAAAAAATACCTGGAGTTAGACTGAGTTGAATCCATAGCATGTGGAAACTATCTGAGGCTTCTTGTAGACTACAGTCGTCCTGTGGTACTATGACATGAATGCTAATGGCATGTGTATGCAATTGGTCTCCATTAATAATGGAGTGTTATGCATTGTGGTTGTTCCTACATCTCCCCAGCCACTCTTATTATTTTTCTTGGTATGTATATTTTGAGGCTTAGGGACCTATTTGTGAATATTTTATAAAGGGCTCTTGATTTAGGAGTGAAGCTTTAAATGGTTTAATATCTGTATTTAGTAATCTATTCATTTGTTTATTTCCTTCTTTCATTTACTTAATACAATGAGTCTCTAGAATATGTAGGTACTATGTTGGTGCTATGGACACAAAGATGATTAAGACTGTCTGGAATCTCAGGACAGTCCTAGCTTAATAAATGGGAGACAGGTAACTGGATAACTATTACACACAATGGTAAAGAACAATGAAGTCCAGTGTTATGACAGTTTCACATCACAGAGTAATGGTGTCTAACATCCTCTATGATTCTAGCATTTTACATTTGACTTATTGCTGTGTTGAAGGTTTGGGTGAACCATCATCCTTCCCATTTTATAGATGGGAAACTTTTGGACAGAAAGTAAGGAATTTATTCAAGGTCACTAAGCATAGGCCATGTTTTTTCTCAAGGCTTTGTCTTGTGTCTTTGCTGTTCCCTCGAGACCAGCAGGCCTTCCCAATAACCCTGAGCATGTTGTTATTTCCTTGGAAACAAAAACACAAAAACTCTATTGATTGTTTTATCAGTTTTAAGCAGATAAGAATTGGTGCTGACAGTCATTCAAAGTATTAGCTCTTTGTGAGGCAGTTTATTGTGCTTGTAACCAGGCAGTGTTTAGGGAACCCACAGATCCATCAGGTTTTATTGTAAACACTTGGAGTCAATGCAGTGACCTATTCTTGATTGGAGACAGATCAGGGCTGCAAGCATTATAAACGACTGCACTCCCTCAAGCATGGTTTAAGATCCCAGTTCTGCTCATCAGTAAACAAAACAGGAAAGAAATTGTGAGTAACATTGACAACAGTTCTGGGCTTTAAGGCCATTTGGGCCCAGGAGACTGTACCTTAGAATATTACTACTTTTCTTACTAGAGTCGTAGTGACCTTTTCATTTTTATCTGCAAGAGCAATATTTCTCAGACTCTTAGTTAAGAAACTCTCTGATCAAACAAAGTTATACTATGAAGTAGAATCAGTGGCACTCTAATACAGTGGAGGTGGGGTAGGGAATTGGAAGTTTGACTCCTTGAGCCTAATCTTTCTCCAGTAGATGATTAGGTGGTAGGAATGGGGGTTCAGAAGCACTGCTAGGTTTTTATGGAGCTTAATTGATAAGCCATTGTAAAACCAATAAACAGAAATTTTAATTTTTCTTAGAACCACAATCTTCTGTCTATATATTTCATTCTATATATTTCATTGGCTCAGTGTTCTAGACTCTCAAAGCACTTTTATCTACTTTGTGCCATCAGCTACCATTCAACTCAGCTTCTTGGTTAAATGCTTTATATACATCATCTCATTTAATCTATTCCTGATTTCTACTGCTAGGGTGAGATGGGTGCCCCAAACCAGGCTGGGCTCAAGGCAGACTGCTGCTCTCAACTCTGTTGCCTCCTCTGACCTCCCAAACCAGGCAGGGAGGAAGGTCAGGGCATCATCCCACAGGCCTCCCTCTGACTAATCCCATCATGCCAGCAAGTGCATCTTATCATGGTCAATATAGTTTGTGCAGAAATGTGATAAAGGATCTCCATCTAGAGCCCCGAATGTTGACCAGGGCAGAAGCTGCCTGAATTCAGCATCATTCTCTTGGAATTATGAAGCTCGTTTATTCCCTGGGGAGGATGCTAGGTAGGGGAAAGCTGAGCACAGAGCCTACCCTGTAACTCTCCCTCTTCCCCTCTTTTTTGTAATCCCTGCCTTCAGAGACACAGGCTGCTCTGGCCCCTCATCCATCCTCACTCACCTTTCACAGGGCTCTATCCCTAGACTCCTGGGCCTGCTCTGTCAAATGAAAGCCAAAGCAATTTAGAGATTCCTATCAGGAGGCCTTTCTTTAGGTAGTTCCCCTGTGGCTGCTGTAGCCTCCTCCACCCTTTCCTTTCTTTGTTCCACTGTCCTGGTGCCTCAGGAACCTGGTCAGTGATTCTCAAAATTTAATATGAAACAATGACTCCTGGGATCTGTTATATGTGCTGACAGCAGGGTGTCTCCATAGAGTTTAACTCAATAGGTCTGTGTTAGAGCCCAGGAATCTGCATCTTGAATAAGATGCTCCCTTTTCTCTCCTGTCACTTTTCTAATCAGGTGATTCTTGTGTTTGACTTTGTAGTCAAATTTTGAGAAGCACTGTTAGATCCAGGAGAGCCACTGTCATTACATTTATAGGGAGTTCTCCCTGTTTGGGGGAATTTTTATTAAATAATGTTATGGACATATAAATAAAGACAAACACTTTAGTTCATGCAGTAAAATAGTCCACTCCATTAAGTGAATTTACACGGTGCCACTAGGCTTACCATGTCCAACTTAGTGCTTGGATTGGGGAGTCAAGATAAATTGACAAAGTGAATTAAAGAATTCCCAGTCTCTTCTCTTCATTTTGGTGCTATGAAAATGAATATCATATTTTGGAGCAATCTCAATTTATAGAGAATCTGTGTAGTAGCATTTAATGGTTTGTGGTTTACCTGCCCAAAGAAAGTCTTCGTTCTGCACAGCAGGGGCAGCTTCAGCATCAAACCAGAGCACAGAACAGGTTGTAATTCTGCTTAATGGAGGAAGACTCTGATCAGAACCTAAACCTTCTCCTCTGACCACGTCTTTAAAGTAGGACATGGACCAAGATCAGTACCACACCTGGCAATTTGCTTAAATATTATGTTGATTTGACATTTTGCATTTTAAATAAATATGATTTTACCTCAACTTTCCTTTCTTCAAGCAAATAAGTGTGCTGGATAATGCAAGCCTACGCTATGAAAAATCATGATCATCATTAAGAAAGTGACATTTCTTAATTTTCTTGACATGTCTTTGTTTTGTCAAAATAATAACGACTTTGGAGAAAAACTCTAAAAGGAAGTGTGTTGGGGAGTATCTTATTTCTTCATTGTCACCTTCAAAGACATTACCAGAAGAAAGTGTTCTCTATAGCTCTTGGTTAGAGTGACTCACTCTGCTAATAGCATAGAAGGATCAAACCTGCAACCTTAGATTGGAATTTACCCTGTGCTCACACTGTATGTTCTATTGCCAGAAGTTGGAAAGGCTAAAATTACCATAAGCTTAATGGGGATCATTTAATCCATTTCATTTCTTGCAGATAGAATGTCTTGAAATCCTCTTTAAGAGATCCATAAGAAATTTCCATTGCGAAGGCAAGTACTTCAGGTAAGAAACCAGTGGTTATGAAAGTCTGCGTACAGGACAAGGTGTATCATATCATTCTGTACCTTGGCCAAATTGCCTGCATTTCAATAAATATCAGGGTGGTGTTGGAAGTACATCCGATGAGAAGTTAGATTTAGAAAGACGTCCTGCCACTTAGAAAGTATGACCTTGAGAAGAAAGCTTCCACACTTTAACTCTTGTTTAGAATAGCACCATTTAAAAGTATTAAACTTTGATTCAATACGACTAGATGCAAGTCACAATTTCTGCTACTTACTTCCTATGTGATCTTGAGAAAATAGCAAAAATAGCTCAAATTTTTAAAGCTAAAATTTCCTCATTCATAAAGTGGGAATAATAATTGTAGCTACCTCAAAGTGCTGTTGAAATAACTGAATTGGCTGTGGATAAGTACTCAGAAGAGTGCCTGATATAATTTCCAGCAAAAGTTAGCTAGTTGCTATTTCAGAGGTTATAGCATTCTCTGTAAACCTGGAATAATACATCCCCTTGCTTCATTTCCTTTTTGGTTTTTATAAATAAGCAATTATAGAAGTAAATGTGTTTTGGAAAGTGTAAAGAGCTGCATCATTGCACTTTTTTCTTTTCAGTATTAGTATTGAGAATACTTGGCAGAAGTAGCTTTGTTACAGATGCTGTGGGGCTCCCAAAGAGGAAAAAAGATGTATTCACTATTCATTTACACTGGGGTCCAAGACAAGAATACACAGATGCCCAGAGAACAATGACAAGGAAGTGTCTGATGTGAGAACGGCATATAGGTTAATGCCTAGATGCCACTACTGTTAAAGGAATTCATAGTGGCCTCCACAGTAATTGGAATTATGTTCCTGGGATGGAGAAGAGGGATCGGGGGAGGGCTCAAGAAAACAAGGACCCTGGCAAATGACTTATGTTTTCTGTGGAGATTGCTGTTGTGGGTCTTCTTGGTCTACCCTGAGGTTGTACCAGCCAAATTGTGGCATCACTATAGTCGAGTTTTCCCTCTTCCCAACTTTCAGTCACTATCCCCAATCCCTCCTTTCAAAATCTTTCTCTTTCTGCTTGTCCAGCCTCCCTGAACCCTCTTAATTTTAGGTTTAGAGAATGTTACCTTTGTGGGCATCAGTTCAGTGTTTCTGGGAGTATTTGCAATTGAAAAGCTTCTCCCTGGGTAAAAATTCCAAGGACTGAATTGATTATGGTAACATTTTAGCAAACAATGACAACCAGCCCCGAGTACTTTACTGAGGCTGCACAAATCATAGGTGTCCAGAGAAGTATGTGCTATTTATGCCAAGGGCCAGCTTTCCTCAGTGTGGAGGCCAAATGAGAACAGGAAGCTTTAGCACTAAGTAGGACTTTGCTTTGGGGCCTTTTCTTATTATTGATTAATAAATAAGGTCAAAGTTACTTGGTTAAAAAAGATAAAACTCTCATGTAAATTTCAGTAAGCCTTTGGCCATGTGACTAAGTGCATTCTCCCTCATTCTGAATTCATTTTCTTCCTTACCTATATTTGATTTCAATTAAAAAAAAAAAAGACAGCTTGCTTAATCTTTGCCACAAACTGATACGGTGTATACCTGAGTGAATGGGACAATTTTCCTTATAAATTATGCATAAAATCCTCAACTGCCGCCTCTCTCTTAGAGACTCAAAAGAAAATTCAATTTCTCTTAGCTTATTTTTTCATGGTTCTTGGGATATTCATTTCAGATTTTCCACTCATTTTTATAAATGTCTTATTTATTCAAGCTCTTCATAGAGGAAAGTAATGCTGTGCATTGCTGATTTTATTACTCTGGACAGGTTACAATATCTTCTCCAAAGCCAACACACTAATTGATTTTAAAGTTTCTGTAAATGTTGGGAAGTCTTCTTGCCACACACTTAAGAGGGGGTTGTGTGGCATAGTGGGAGGCCTCTGGTCCTACTAAGCAATAAGACACCCTGATTCCTGTCTACCCTCCCTCCTTTCCTCACCCTGGGAATGGCTCTGGGCCTTAGCTATCTCCACCTACAACATGGCAACACCTTAACTGCCCTAATGCAGTAAGAGCAGATGGGCATTGGAGCAAAAGACTCCAATGGCTTGTTTAGTCTTACAGTGCAAGGTTTGTTCTAGAAAATTCTTCTGTGGTTCCTGTGGAACTCCTTTAGATGTCTGTCATGAGTCTGCTCATAGCTTTGCTTGGAAGACATTACTTCAGTGAGTAACTTCAGCCATAAAAGTGAGTTGATATCTTTTGCCCTGGTAGCTAATTGTCCTTTATCGTGATTCTAAGTCATGGAAGCCTCTGGGGGGAGGAGCTCATGGTGGTGGGAAGGAGTCTGTGGTGGGTGTGAGCAGCGAGAGGTCACTGTTTACTGAACTGCCTTCACCTCAGTTTGTGGCCACAGCTGACTTAGCTTCCATTTTCCTCATTGGAATACCATGCTGCTTTACATTTTTTCTCATTAACCTTTTCCTTATAAAAACAAAACAAAACCCCCAAATTTTTATAATCTGGTAGTTTTCCTTTCTTTGGTGTGTGTGTGTGTGTGTGTGTGTGTATTAAATTTGAGGTTGATTTCTATATGCTGCAGTTATTTAGTTATCCAGTTCCTCTGAAAAACATTTCCAAATCCAAACATTTGTTTTGGGCAACCCCTACTATTTCAGGACCTTTCATGCTCATAACTGCACAGCTGCCGAGACCCCAGCTCACTGGAGATGCTGTGCTCCATTCCTGTGTGATGTTTTGGTTTAGAGGTTCCAGAAAACTTGGCTGATCACCTTACCAAACTATGAACCCCCTTGCCTCACCCCTCACCTTCCTGCACACATGCACACACACACACACACACACACACACACAATAGAGTAGTGGGCAAGGTATAGCCATGGAAGTTATAAGTCATGGACCCAGGGCTATTTTAATTACTTGAGGCCAGTAGGGAATAAGATGCATCTCTCCAGGGAGAATCTAAGAGAATCGGGATCACAGAAATGTATCAAGTTAAAATACAGATTCACAAGCATCATAAGTCAAAAAGAGAAGCCTAAGAAAGGTGATGCTAGAATTGGAATTTAAGGGTCATTGCGAAAAAAAAGGAGATGAAGAAACAGGTTTTAAACCAATGTAAACAAACTTGAGTTTGAGTCTCCAAAAAAGTTAAAAATCTGTTCAGTGACATTGATAGCTTTGCTTCATTCCATGATTGTGTTTTGCCTTTTCAGGCTAGACAACTCAAAATTACCTTAGCTTCTGGGCAAGTGTCCTTTTAAACTGTGTGAAATAGAAAAGCAAAAGAAACTAGTTTTGAGTCTGTGCTGCTAACCTTTCTCCACAGCCAGCATGCTACCAGGGAGAGAGAGCTCGCCACTGTGCAGAGGCCCCCAGTTCTCCTGGGCACAGTCCCCACACAGGCAAGAGGAGGAAGCTGAATGGGGAGGGAGCCATTCTGTGTAGTCCTTTGAATTCTGATGTTCTCTCATTCTTTTACCTTCTGTGCTCGCTGTGTGGAGAAATTCTGCTGTTGTATTCCTTAGATTCAGAAGTACTTTTCTACTTTCAAGTCTGCAAAAATAAACAGAGCCATAAAAAGGAAATGGTTATTCTATTCCCCATGAATCAAGGGCGAGGAGAAACAATTTGAAGTTCAGCATGGAAGCAGTTAAGTCATTTTTTAGGGAAGGTTTTCCTCACAGGATTCTGTGGTGTGAAAAAGTGTTTTAGAAGGACAGCTAGAAAGTGACAACAAAATATGGTTCATCTTCATGGGACATTGGAGATGCAGACCTACTGGAGGTAGAAGATGGTATAGGGGATGGACATCCAAGTAAAGTTCTAATTATTCACAAGCCCAAGCAAAAGCAAAAGCAAAAACAAAAGCCAGCTTCTGAAATATTTTATGAAATATTTTGAAGATGGGGCCCCTGACTTCTATTCTGAGGTTCTACAACTTCTCTATCAGGTGTTGACATGTACATCTAAGTATTTTTACATGATTTGTTGAATTTGAATTTATAATAAATTACACCACTTTAAACAAAAAACGAGTCTAGTGAGGCATATCATTGATACTTGAGGCTCTCTATGGGCCCACCTTGCATTTGCAGGGCCCTCTTCTGTGGGACAACTGGGGAAGACTCTGTGCTTTAACATCCTCAGGCCATTTCCTCAAGGTTCAGATTCTATAGCTTCTCTGATGAATGCATTTTGACTGGGGCAGGAGGCTTAGCAGCGTAATGGTGCTAACATTTTTCTGCCGCCTTTTAAGTCATAGCTCGGTGGTCTTGCCCTTTCCTATTTCATGGATTTGCTTTCCCCATTTGTTCTTAGTTGATTAGGAAACTGCTGAACACAGGACTTCTCCCTACCCATAAATATCACCCAAGTTACACAGCACAGGGAGAGAGCTGCTGTTTGTTTGGTTCACTGACTTCGGGACTTTTTGCAAATTAAAGGATTTAAAAGGATCTAATATGACCATATCACCAGATAAATCTTTAGGGTCATGTTTTCCCCTTGGGGTTTTCATTTAAGTTAGTATAATAGAAGGTGTACTCGGGCATCCAAGGACGGGAATTAGCCCTCCGTTAGTAACCAGATGCCACCGTGCTGGGGATGAGTCTCATTTCTGAGTGTGCAGCTTTGCTTTGTATTTCAGGATTTCAAATTGTTATGCTCTACTGTGCAACATGGTTTCACTTCCTAGAAGAGTTTAGAAAAGAAATTGCTGTTTTTATTGGCACTCTTTCACATGTTTCCTTATTGAAAGATAGTGGGCTTTGGAGATGTAGTTGGATTTCACGGCGATATTCGGAATTTTAGTAAGTCTAATGAAAAATGTGTTGCTGGCTCTCTGTGTAGTCTCAGGTCTATTTGGGATTTTTTGAAGATGGAAAAAGTCTCTTTCTGAAAGGAAGTTAAAATTTAGTTAGAAACAGAATGATACACACAGGAAACCATAAAGAACACAGAAGCATCTACAGAAGTGCTTATCTATGTGGTCACAGATGGGAGGGATCACAGAAACCCAAGAAGCACCATGATTAGGCTCGGGAAGTGGCCCCTAAGGAATTCGTTATATTTTACACATTTCCAGCTGATTGATAGACCATATATTATAGGAAAATAACATTATCCCAAACTCTGCAAGCTGTTTCTAATCGCAGCCTTGCAACTAGAACTACTTGAAGTTTTGAAAAGTTTTATTTCCTCTACAAAACCTTTGCCTTGAAAAATCCAAATAACTCAGCTCTCCCCCTTTCCTAAGAATGCTTTATTGTTTGTTTTTATACATTTAGGCTTTTGTTTCAACAAGATAAACTGTGCAAAGCATCTTGGGAGAGTGTTTGATTCATACCAAATTTTTATAGTGTTCACTGCTATAATTAACTAATTTCTACTTGGTACATTATGGTTATGAAGTTGTTGATCAACACTATTTAGTTTCTACTAAATGACAAGCACTTTGCTAGTTTTAAGGAAGAACAGCAAAAGGGCAAAAAGTGTACCCCCTGGTATCAAGAAGTTTCATGGGGTAAGAAAAATAATGGATGTGAGTAACTAGAATGAAAAGGGTTCTTGGAGACCACAGAATATCGTGAAAGATGGAATGATTAGAGAATTAAGGAATTGGGACTTTGCTGGACTTTTAAATGTTGGTGGAATTCAGAAAGGCAGAACGGACGTGGCGTGTGACCCAAGTTTTAGACGAGCAGCTGGACCTGTCAGCAATATTCGTTAAGCTTCCAGAAGGCACATTGATGGGTATCATAAAAAGAAAGAAAACAGGAACAGCCAAAAAAAAAAAAGAGCAAAAATTTACTGTTTCATTTTAATTTTTGTAATTAGGAGTTGGGTAGAATTATTCCTATTTTGTAGAAGCAACTGCGACTCAGGAAGAAGACCGGCAAAGTTGGCTTTAGGCCCGAATCTCTGCGCCTTCAAAATCCTGCTTATTTTGTGCCCCCATGTTACCTCCCAAGACATTTTGCCACATCTCATGGACTGTAGAAATAAAATGTGGATTCAAATTCAGAGTACTCTGTATTTATTCTACTTTGGGAGAAGAGGTGCAGATATGGAGAATCACCACACGAGGCAGCCCATTCTGGTCAGAGTAGGAGGTGGGATTCATAGGCTCTGGGTCACAGAGAGAGGTGGGAATAGGGTCGAGCACTGGGGAGATGGAGCTTACACGATGACTTAGGACCAACCTTATTTTGACAGATTTTATATCGGCCTGAAATGGTGGCACACACAGGAATTTGTGAGCTTTTGTAATCTATACATCCTGTACAAAAGAGAGGGTCTCACGTGCTGCTCCTGGTCTTTCAGGTATGACTCTCAGATAAAACCAAACGAACAACTGTAGATACTGTGGGAGAAGGGAGGAAAATGCATGTGCCCAAAAAAACAGAAGCTTGGGAGCCTGTTTATCTCCCTAAACAGGTCTGGGAGAGGGAGGGGATTGCTGTAATGGAAATAAGTAGAAAAGGCAGTTTTATGTCCGAAGTATTTATATCATCTATTAAAGATATTGCTATAGTCCCTTTTCAGTGATTTGCTGGGCAGTTAAATTCAGACTTCAGTTCTGTTTAACACCATGAAGTGGTTGTTTTACGTAATTTATGTTACCAGGATTTTTTTTTTTTTGAACTATAATCTGACCTTCACAGGGTGAGAAAGAGGCTGCAGTGTAAGGCCCACTTTGGTCCATTCAGCAAGACCTCTACAGGAGCATCACCAGTCCTGGTTTCTTTATATTGAAGGGTCAACCCCAGGCCTAAGGGCTGTTTTGTAAAGGCAGATTTACAAACCTGGAGTACTGAACTTGGTTCTGTGTTAATCTGTTAGCATCCATTGTTAGACAGCTTTCCATGTGTATATGTCTTGTTTCTATAGTTAGGCTATGAACTTCACAAAGGTGGGCACCACATCTTGTGTCAAATCAACTAGGTTAGTTTTTGTGTGCATCAGGCCTTCAACAAAGGTCTGCTGGTTCATCTTGTGAAGAGAATGACGTCCAACGGGTGGCAGAAAGAGGAAATAGAGTAATATCCATGCTCAGACTTTCTTTTATAATCAGTCTATGTACACTCACTATACTACAACCGCTTCCCCTCCCCAAATATATATACCATACTCATTTCCCCATTTATAACTTTCTTACTCCATTTGAGCTGGCTATTATAGAATTCCATAGGCTAGGTGGCTTAAAAAAAAACAAAACAAAAAACAAATTTGTTTCTTACAGTTCTGGAGGCTGGAAGTCCAAGATCAAGGTGCCAAGTAGATTTGACATCAGATAATGCTTCTTAGTTTATAGATGGCCATCTTCCTCCTATGTCCTCACATGGCAGAAGGGCAAGGGCTGTCTCTGGGATTTCTTTTATTTCATTCATGAGGATTCCATCCTCATGACCTAATCACCTCCCAAATTTCCCACATCCAAATACATTACATTGGGGATTAGGCTTCAACGTGAATTTGAGAGGAATACAAACATTCAGTCTCTGGTATAAACTTATTCATATATTATTTATATATTTTCCTAGCTTTCAACCCTTTCTCTCTGCCTATTCAAATTTCTTTCAGTTGTTTGAGTGTCATAGATACGCATTGTTTGCATCTGCCCAGTGTCCCTACTTTCTATTAGGTAATTGCCTCTTCCCCAGTTTATGGGTTTTGAGGAGACTGTCAGTCATATTGCCCCACTAACTGCTGGCCTCAGAGATGGGCACTGGGCCAGGCTGTGATATCCCAGCCCTCTCTCCATGGCGCTCTGTCCACAAGGTAAACGCATAGCCAGGCAGAGCCCATAGGCATCTCTCCAAGGGTCCAGATAGGTGAAAATGGGAGATGAGAGGTGTCTTTGCTTCTAGGGTGACAAACAGTAAGAAATGTGTGTGCTCCGAGCAGGGAGCGGCCCTCTTTTTGCCATGCGAAAAGAGATGCCAGAGAAAGAAAACAAACTGAGGAAATTAGTGCTAAGCCAGGGTGGAGGTGAAGAGTGTGAGAGTGTGACAAAAAATAAGGACATTATTTGAACAGCTGGATCCAGACATGCTTAAAATAAGCACTATTTATGGAGTTTTGGTCAACCTATTTTCAGCTGGATTTCTATCATCTGTGACTAAAAGATTCCTGGCCATTTTAAAGGTCAGTATAAAATTTCATCCGCCTCCTCCTTGCAGCCTCCCTCAATGTACTGCCCAGCTTATAAGATCTACTGGCCACCTGCCTTGCTATTTTAATGTAATTCTTTCTGTTTGCATTGCATGTGTTGATGTATTCTACAAAATCATTGATTTCTGAGACAATATTTTTATCCATTCTCTGCAGTCTGGTGCCTGGCATGGGGCAGGGTCATATAACAGGTGTTCAATAAAGATCTGGCTAATTCCTGCAAGGAGGCCTAAAAAGGTTGATGCTAGTTCCAGAGAGTGTGACTGTGACTCTCTTGTCAAAATCCACCCCCTGTAAGCTCTATAACATGGACTGTGTGAGGTTGGGTGATGATGATACCAACGCTCCCTTACTTTGTATCCTGCATTGTTATGTCTCCTTATCTCTCCCACACATGTGCTAATGGGGTTTGATCTTGACGACTTGATGGTGTACGTAGATCAGAAAAGAACACTCTAGGCTATGTGTCTCACACAGGGTCACGCCAAACCAAGCTTCACATATGGGTTTTCTGAATCTAGGTCCTGGTTTCACACTCAAATGAAATGATCCTAAAATTCAAACATGAATAAAATGAAAACTTGATCCTGTAAATTTCTTTGTTTATACTTTAAGGAAAACAATTTTGCATCAGACAAATATTTAGGAGGATGTTATAATCTATATTTTGAGGGGAATAGAAAGCTATAATAAATAAAAACAGCAGCCGGAAGTCCTACAACAGAACAATCTGAAGAAGGTAATTTATTTCTGGTTCACACATCATCTACTGTGTGTCTTGATCCATTTCTGTGTGGCCACAGCTTTAAGTAGTTAGTGATCTGCAGAGCACAAGGATCCTGTTTTAAGATTTTTGTGCTCCCCACTGTCCCCTTGTCCCAGTAGACGCACTACCTGCCTGGCACCCAGGTATGTACACATTGCGGGGGCAGGAGGGCAGCAAGAACACTTTTATTTTTTAATTTGCATTTGTGAATTTTTTAAAAAGATAGAGTCAAAGTAATATGACCGAGTTCTGCAAATCATCTACCCCTCTCTGTCTCTCTTTTGGGTGCCTATATAATTTTGAATCCTCTTCTGAAGTAATAGAAAACATTATGGGGCAAACTTCAGCTCACAGATGGATGGATACCAACAACTCTCTCACCTCAGGTCCCAGGATCCCTTGAAGGTGCACTCTAACCCCCCTCATTCTCTAGAGAAATGCTGATCCAATGAATGTCCAAAGCTCCTCCTGGATGCTCCTTGGTGCAAGGCTGAGTCAGTGGGAGGCAAACCAGCATCAAGAATCAGGGTGACATTCACTTCCTCCTGTATCATGCCCAGTCCAGAAACACCCTAAGAGCTGAAATTCTACCTTTTATCCCTTTAAACCTTGATGTTTTCTATTCTTTAAGTGATAGATTTTAGAGGGTGGAGGCATCTCAGAGGCATAGTTGCCCAAGATGGGTCTGAAGGTTAATAAGTGAGTTGATCTTTCATGTCTCTCTCTTTCTAAGAGGCTCTTGGAAATGACATTATGATGGTGGACTAAAATGTCTTTTCTTTTGTCTACATCACTGATATGCAATAAACAAGGAGTGGGGTATTGCAATGCTTTGAAAGCATTTAAGAGCTTCAGAAATGCAAACAAGACTATTCATGTAATTCACAGGAAAATTTTTAATATCTTCTAGATTAATTTTTAGGGAACACATTTTTACTTTATGGTGCATTTTATTTATAAAAGCTAACCACCACTCATTCCTTCATGTAGTTATACGTTTCAGTGATTTGTCTGAAAATTTACTCTTTCAGAGAGCCTTTGAATATTTATGCGAATTACCAGTAACTGTTAGAAATTTATTAAGTCATATGTTGATTAAAGCAAAAATAAAGAGGTAAAAGAGTAAGACACTATTGTATAGTAATTAAGAAACTGAGCTCTAAGTGGAAGAAATCAGACACAAAAGATCATATTTTATGTGATTTTGTTTTTATGAAACATCCAGAGTAGACAACTCTATAAAGACAGAAAGTAGTTTGGTAGTTGCTAGGGACTGTGGGTGGGGAACGACAGCTCATGGGCATGAAGATATTTCAGAGGCAATGAAGTATTTTAAAATTGTGGTAATGGTTATACTACTCTGTGAATATACTAAAAAACATTGAATTGTATACATTAAATAGGTAAAGTGTATGGTATATGCATTAGTGTGCTAGGGTTGCTGTAACAAAGTATCACAGACTAAGTGGCTTAAATTCATTTTCTTACAGTTCAAGAGGATAGAAGTCCAAGATCAAGGTGTCAGCAGGGTTGGTTCCTTTTGAGGGTCGTGAGGGAAAGATCAATCCCAGGCCCTTCCCCTTGGCTTATTTAAGGCTGTTTTACCCCTCTGTGTCTTCACATCATGCTCCCTCTGTACCTACCTGTATCCAAATTTCCCTTCTTATAAGAACAACTGTCATGTTTGATTAGGGCCATTCTAATGAGTGCATTTTAACTTAA
>VMDR010016338.1:0-21299 GCA_007922815.1 Macrotus californicus | reverse complement strand
GAAATTCTGAATGCAGTTACATAGGACGAGTTTACAAATTTTTTGATTCTCATATTATCTCTTGCTAATGATTTGTTGCTTACTATTCTTTCTTCCCAATTTGAAAATTTTATGACATAGTAAATACCAGTTAATAACAATAAAGACAAATTAACCCATTTAAGAAACATCAATTAAATTTCTGAGTCCATCTACATCTATGATTAATTTCAACTTTTGAAAAAAATATGAATATTTGCCTTGAGAGAGTTGTTCATAATAGCCTGGCTTCCTTGATGGAAGTGTGAACGCCATTTCATTTCCTAGTGATCATGAGGCCTCCCTGATGCCTTTGTTATGATCACTAGTGCTTCTTTCTATTGATATTAGCCGATATCATAAAGTCATACACTCAGAAAAGCTGATTCTCCCAAAAGAAAGAATTTGTCTTTACCTTTAAATGGCTAGTGTGGGAGATATAATAATATACATAATACAACTTTTCTCTCCTTCCCAGATACAGGATGGCTACCTTTGTTAAGAATTGCTCTAGTTCTAGATAAACTTAACTTTGAACTATTTCATATG
The DNA here is from genome assembly GCA_007922815.1 of Macrotus californicus. Taxonomy (NCBI): domain Eukaryota; kingdom Metazoa; phylum Chordata; class Mammalia; order Chiroptera; family Phyllostomidae; genus Macrotus; species Macrotus californicus. The sequence continues at coordinate 20,732 of VMDR010016338.1, read as the reverse complement.
TAACCAATGAAAAACTTGCAGCCATATTTCAAGCAGAGAGAACAAATAAGAATTCTCCAGAATTTGCCAGTCCTACATCAAGAAGTTCCCTAAATAGTCATGTGATCTGTCCAGCAACCTGTAACAGCTAGGCCCTGACTTTATGTACAGCACAAAGAGCTCCCCTTTCCCAAAACACTGTCATCCTGGTTGTCCTGAGTCACTGTTTTGGGTATATCTAGGAAGCGGAAGCTTTAGGAGAATTTGCCTTAGACCTCACAAATTATATCTAATTTCAGAGTCTTCTCCTTTTTAATGTATAGAATTTTTTACATTGTGTGTGATATTTTTATATATGCATTTTTGGGGTTGAGAGTGTCTATAGATTTTATAACATTCTCTAAGGGGTTCCTAGTGAAAAGTCTAAGAACTACTAAAACTCATTGTGAATTCAGTGCATTTATTATGAGGAAGAAAGTGACTCTGAGGTAGTTTGGCTGAGTCAATCGAATGAATAAATATGGACAACCTAAATAAATAATTAAAACTCCAGCTAACATTTATCAAGTCCCTTTCATACACCAGCCATTCAGATTATATAGTACTGTTTGGCAATCTTGAACAACATAGGTACACCTTGTAAGAATTGTAATACCTAATGTGAAAATTATTTTTATTATAAGGTTACCCTAACCTTTCTACTTGTGCTGTGTGCAAGTAGAAAACTTAGTATAAACATATGCTCGTAGCTATTTTCTAACTATTAAACTGGAAAAATTGAAATCAAACTAAAATATTTTAAATTAACATTAGTTTTAATGTAACAAAGAGTATTGTTTTGCCAAGCCTAAATCATCATGGGAAATTAATACAGTGCAAATTTCTTTTAATTTAAATACCAATATTGCTATGTGATAACTTGATTTTCTCACACTTTTTTCTAGTATAATTTTTTTTTAACTTTGTTTCAGAGCCAAGCAATGACAATATTTCGTCTTTACCTGGCATGTATGCATCATTAATTTGTTTTTATTCTTTGTTGTAGCCCAGGGCAATTTAAGATTTATAGCTGATTCCAACTCATTTATAAACACAAACAAAAATGTGAGCATTCAAGTCATGAAAGTATAGGGTAAGGCAAAAGTAGGTTTACAGTTCATATGGAAAATAATATAATAAATAATATAAGAATAAATTCTGTTTCATATACTCAACTGTAAACCTCCTTTTGCCCATCCTGTATTTATTTACATTGTGGTCTTTCCTGTCACCCAAAGTATAGTTATACTAATTTTTAAATTATTTTTGAATTACAATTTTAAAAGTAAAGATCTGTGATGAGAAATCATAGATATTCAAGAACATGTTAGTGGATCATCAGGGAATCTGAGAAGCAGGGGTAAAGAATCTGAGGTTTTAGATTGGCACTGACCTAAAACTTTACCCAACGAGAGCACGTACAAGCTGAGTGCCCTTGGGCAAGATTACCTCTCCGAGCCCCAGCTTTGTTACCTACAAATAATGCAGAGAAATAGTACCATGAATTTCAGGGTTGTTAAAATTTTTATGAAATGATCTGTGTAAATGCTTAGCATAATAATATATGGAATGAACAAAGTACTAAAAAAATAGTAGTTGCTGTGATAATGATACTATTTGATGTGAAATACCACATGTAATCTTAAGAATTTTAAGTAAAGAGAAAAGCATAATCTTTTAAAGATTTTATTTGTTTATTTTTAGAGAGAGGGAAAGGGAGGGAGAAAGAGAGGGAAAGAAACATCAATGTGTTGTTGACTCTCCTCTACACCCTCCTGGGGACCTGGCCTGCAACCCAGGCATGTGCCTTGACTGGGAATCAAACTGGTGACCCTTTGGTTCACAGGCTGGCACTCAGTCCACTGAGCCACACCAGCCAGGGCAAGAAAAGCATAATTATTAAGGGGACATCTAAAAGGGGGAATGCAAGAAAATAATAGACTGTATAAGTGGCCATTTAAACACAAAAACAGAAACAAATGTGCTAGCTAGCCGTTACATATTTCCTATTAAAAAATAAAAATAAATCAGGTAAGGTAGGAAAGTGAGATGTATTCTTAAATGATTATATTTTATAATAACAACTAGTGATTATGTTTTATTCTGCTACTGTAAGAATAGTTTTTTAAATAAACATGTTAGCTAATCTTTTTCAGTTTCTGTGGTGGCATCTCTTCCACAATCACCAACAGGACTTTAAAAGGCCCTTTTCTTTTTAAAGAAAGGCTTTGTTTACAAGAAGAGAGTTACTAATTATTCACAATAATTCTCAAATAACTTTAATTTTTTTTTTCAAGAGAGGGGGAGAGAGAGAGAATAAAAGAAACATTGATATGAGAGAGAAACATTGATCAGTACCCTCCTCTGCACTCCCAGCCAGGTATTAAACTCACAACCTAGATATGTGCCTTGACTGGAAATCAAACCCGCAATGTTTTAGGGTACAGATGATGCCCCAACCAACAGAGCCACTCGTCCAAGGCCCCAAATAACTTTACATTTTTATTATGGTATCCAAATCTATATGAAGTAGGTAGAACCCTATATTCACAATCAATTTAGATGTTTTAAGTGGTAGAGGTAAACATCATAATTTGTAAAATTATTTCATCGGTGAGTACAGTTAGTTCCTATTAGCTCTAGATCTTAAAAATTGCTGCATCAGCTATACCTCTGACTGCAGAAGGTGGTCCCCAAACCTCTTTTTAATGAAGCAGCCTACAATTAGGAAATAACTCTTCATAAGCAGAACCCACCTGAATGAGCATAGGACAGCTGAATGATAAAACCCAGAGAAACAGCCAATTGATTACTTACAAACTCAGCAGCTACCACCCAAGAGACACTTGATAATGTAGCACACACAGACAAATCATAAAACATGATACTTCTAAATAGTAGGGAAAATCTTTTCTGGTAGCTTCATCCCAAAAGTTACTTTTTCCTGCTAAAAGTCACGGGTTCTTTTTTTTTTAATGCTCTTACTATAAAACAGAGGGAAGAGAAAGCCTCCATTTTGAATGAACCAACAGCAGACATATTTATCACACGTCTTTAAGTTGAAGAACTTGTATGAGTCTGTGTGGTTCCTGATGGAAACAAAAATTACAAAAAGGAAAAAAGGTGGAAGGATTCAAACTGGGTTCCTCAGACTAGTCCTATGAGATACCAGGAAGTATTCTGTGATGAAAGTGTTGCCCCTGGAAATTGTGTTCTTCCATGGGATCACGAGAAAAGCATTTCGTGGCCCCTCAGGCAGAGATTGTGGTGTGGTGAGATTTATTTGGGTGGAAATCTGCCACTGGGTTTCCAGTGTCCCCTCTCCAGCCATCCCGCCCTGGGGAAAAAACCCATCTGTGTCTTCCTCGAGGCCAACACAAAGGCTGGTGTCCAGAGTTTCTGTTTCATGTTAAACTTAGTCCTCCAGAGCCCACGCAGCCTGCTGCAGGCCCACGGCTGCTAGGCCCACACAGTTGCATGTGTTCCCGGATGAGAGAGAGAAAATGCACGAACAAACAGGGTGAGTGCGGGTCACAGAGAGAGGGTGGGGGTAGGGGAGAGAGAGAAAGCTCTACTTTGTTCCCCTGGGGTTATGACCAGTAGATTTTCAAAATAACCAGTCAACTTCCCAAGCTTTCCTGGGGTTCTGATGGGTCCACCCCTTGTCAGTTTCCTGTCGCTTAGACTGACAGGCCTCTATGGTCAAGCACCTGCAGTCCAGTACCAAAGCGGGGACAGTGCTCCAGAGGAGATTTCCTGTGCTCCTAGGATTTTGTCTCCTCAGCGGCAGTCCTGTGGAGAGTAAATCGGTAAATGCTATACCTTCCTGGCTAAGCAAGTAGCCTATGCTCCCCAGTTTATTAAGCTCAATGTCTAGTTCCCTTTGTAGCCTTCCTTATTAATAATTAGCTGTCTGGTAACAAAAGGATTCCATTGTAAATTAAGTATGGGGAATGCTGAGTTGAACCAAGTAAAAGGTTCATTATCGATGGGATTGTTAATATGCTAATATTTGTGTGCTTAAGCATTTTAGTTCACTTTTATTGAAGACTTCAGCTAATACCTCACAAAACCATGAACTACCTCTCTCTTACATTTAAGGAAATGCTGTGTTTGGTGCACTTTCCCTCCCAGGAGCATGCCTGCCGTTCCCTTCCCCTTCTTCCCTCAGGCCCGTTACCTTTGCGGTTCTCTCTCCTGAGTTCCAAGGGCCCTGCTTTTGCTTGTGTAACTTCTTTTCTTGCTTCTGCAACTTATTTCCTGAGTCTATGCAGCCCAGTGGGCTCACTTCTATTACCTCTGTAACTTTCTAAGTAAATGTTCTCTTATTTAAAAAAAAAAAAGGAAAGGAAATACTGTATTTGAGAAGTTGAATTTGGGCTTCCTGTAAACAGAGATCAGAACTCTCCATTATCTACTTTGTTATGAGTAATTGACATGGATATTAATTGAATATCACAGATGTTTTGAACAGGACCAAATAAGAAATATTTATCTCTTCCACATAAAAGTAATGTTTATCAAAACCATAAGCAAGGACTGCCTGACATTTAATATCATTACAACACTAGTTTTAGCTGAATATTTCTTGTAGGTCCATTTATAACGTATTGAATGGGAGTTACCCCACAGCCCTGTAATTGTGATTATGCCCCAAAGCTGAAAATGAAATACATCAAATGCTCCATATTGTAAGTTAAAATAACTTTACATAACTGCACAGTATTAATTGTGTAGTGTCTCAGTGAGCTCTGGAACCACCTCACCACCACCACTACCACTTCTATCCACTCTTAGTTAAAAAAAAAAAATTACAGATAAAAAGGAGACCAGGTGGAGAAAGTGTCTGTGGACAAGCTGTTTCCAATATGTAGCTGGGTGGAGGCTGGAGGCTTGAAGAGAATCACTTCTAAAGACTGGACTTATAAAAGAAGGGGAGACAAATTTTATAGGGAACCTATCCATGTGTGATGTGATCTAGTGACTCAGCTCTGGTTCTGAACACAGACAGACACGCATGGCATGCAGAGAACATCCGTGAATAGGTTTCCTGTGGGGAATCAGGCCTGCATTGTACCTAGGCCACTTTGAGACTTGCTTTTGCTAAAGACTCCCTCATACTGAATTGAGGCAACAAATGTTTACTGCATATCTTTAAAGTAACTTCCTAAAATCTGTGCTAAACCTCTCAAGTTTGGGTGTAACCAGTTCTACCTCTTTTCCCTTTACATTTGCAAATGACCTTTATCTTGAAGGGATTAGCAACATTCTTTCTTTTGTTATGATAACCACCTAAAGGGAACCTGTACATAGTAAAGGAGGACCCTCCTTGATGAAATCTACCTAGAATATCAATAAAAGCCTGTCAAGGCAGGTGTCATGACCCTTTCTCACACTCTTGCCCTCTCCCTGGCCCTCTGTCTCTGGCCCGCGCGCTCTCTCTCTCTCTCTCTCTCTCTCTCTCTTCATCATTGAAAGATTGGCCACGCATCCCTTTTTCTCCACCGTATTCCTTTAATCTGTGTGAATTTGCTTGTCACTTGTCCAGGGATATAGGACAAGCATTCCACAATGACACACGGTTCTGCCAGACAGGACCATGACAAAATTTCTTTTCTCTTTCAGCTATTTGCTTGGCCACAGAAATTTCTGATTTCCTGGGGCTGAATATGGGAAAATTTGAGCCATGATAGACTGAGAGAGGCCAGGGCATCAGGGAAGTAGCCACCATGCCCAGCATTTAGTGTGCCCAAAATGATAGAGTTTCCTGTGAGTGGTGTGGACACCAGGAAAGGGAGGTGGGCTTGAGCCACTTTTGTTGATATGAGGGCACCACAAGAGGGAACCGATGAAAGAGGTCTAGTAAGCTGGAACAAGATAACCACCGAAACAGCAGACTAGTAAGCCTCTGCAACTAGGGCTCACTGAAGATCCAGCTTTTGGAGTCTGTCACATAGAAGTTATCCATCCAGTCAATGATGATTTTATCCTCGCCCAGTCAAGTAAGAAAACACCCTTTTCTCTCTTAATTAAGGAAGCGTTTGTCCTTTTCTCTATCCCTTTACTCTGTCACAAACCCGAAGGCACTAAGCCTAGAAGGGGGAGGAGAAGCAGTTATCTGAGAGCAAGATTTCCTGCTACTGCCTCCAGGAGAGTAGTGGGGCTTTACCTGCATTGGTGGAGGGGGAGACAAGGGGAGAAGAGTTTTGAATTGAGTTAGAGATTGGAGCTTTCAAGTTAACGGGACTGATTCTTTAATCTCAGGTTGTCACTGTTCTAATAAAGTAGCTGAAAATCATAATATATGTAAGCAATAAAAGAGCCACCACTCTGAAAAAAAAAAGGGAGTTTTACCTGGTATTGTTGGGGACAGTTATTGAAGAAAAAATGAGGACATTTCTTATTTATATGCTCAACAATTTGAAGCATTTTAGTAAAGAAGACAGATACTTAAAAACATATGCTTAAGTTATATAGTTCATTTCAAAGTGTATTTTTGATAATTCATCATCAATTTCTTTGTGAATTTATAAATTCTGAAATTTAAGACCTGCTTGCAAATGATTACTGAGGTGTATCCACAACTGACAGTTTTGGTGAAGAGTCTGAGGCCCAGAAAGAACAGACGAAATAAGCAACACTCTTTACACAATGATATTCTTAAAAATCAAACAAAATTTCACAGATTATTAGATCAGTGTGTTTACTTCTAATTCAATAAAACTAATATAGTTTCACCCAGAAAAGAGCAAAGAATAAATTTAAAACTCTAATATGATTTAAGATCCAGTCTTCCAGGTCAACAGTGAATTTCATTGACAGTTGGTAGAATAATATGCAGCATATATCTATTCAAACCTTCAACCATTTCACTAGATGTGATATGAAGCACGAAGAACTACTTTTTGTGTGTTTGTTTATTGTTGAGGGAATAATACAATACAAGAGATAGCTTAGCAATTTTAGATCTGGAGAAACATACAAAGAATATGAGTGCATGCAAATTCCCAGTGCATCCATGCTGTTCAATGTTCACTATGTGCCAGGCACTAACCCAAACACCAGGAAACAGAGCATTGGAGAAGGCCGATACGGTTCCTGTTTTCCTGGAGGAGATCAGCAATCTCCAGGAGATCACTATGTGGGGGAGTATTAGGAAACTTGGGAATGTAGGAGATTACATTCTAGCAGGAAAAGACAGACAATAAGTAATAATAACACAATAAATTATATACTGCATTAGGTGATTTGTGCTATAGGAAGAAAAATAGACCAGAGAAAATACTAGAAGAATAGGTTTCACTAGAAAATTGGCTAGAGCGGGTCTCTGTGACCTTAGACCAGAGCAAACACCTCAGGAAGTGCGGGAGTTAGCCAAGTGCCTGTCTGAGGGAACAACTCTCATTGACATATGCACACGTGAATAAACATACACACATGCTTTCGCCTTCAAGGACTTTTTTTCCAAACTCTTTTTTTTAGCTTGTAAAAAACCAAGTGGGTTTACCATCACTATATATAACTGTTTGAAGGTGTGAATTTGTTATCTTTTATTTACTTAAAAGATAGTGTAGAGGAGGAAAAAAATTTACCCTTGAGGTTCTTCTGGGTAGTCTAATAATCAAATAGACATGAAACAGATTAGCAAGAAAAAAATAAGCAAATTGCATACGTGCATATGTATAAGAACCTCGCCTACATGAGTCAGGGAGGTTCACATGCAGGAGAGGTTCAGAGACAGAAGGGGGACAAGGGTATATAAGACTTCCTGAGCTAGGGATGAGCAGACTGCCCTGTGGGCTTCCAAGGTCATTGCAGGGTAAGAAGAGCAGATGTTTAGTAAACAGAACTAAAGAGAGTTCTAGCCCTATAGATAGGTCAAAAAAGGTTATCTCTGATCATCTCTTGTGTGGGCATGGCCTCTAAGTTAGGCTCTTCTAGGCAGTTAAGGGAAGGGCAGAACTTTCTTTTGAGTCTGCCACTCCATCTGCCTTTAGCTCAAAACAAACTGCATACCACAGACACACATCTTGGGGTGACTCATTTTGAACCCTCACAATAGCCACTACTGTAGAGAGATGATAAATTTTTTAATCATCTGAGATTATGAAGCATTATTATTTTGAAAGAGACTGAAAAAAAATAACATGATTAGAAATAGAACTAAATTTATATCCTGGCATGTGCAGGTCAGAAGCAAATATACTGTATTTTTTCCTTGTTCAGAAGTAATGGTGTTCTCAAAGTTATGTTAAAAATTCAAAACAATTTAAGATAAATTGGTAAGCATGGTAGATTATTCCCTTCATGCTACAAATTGAGTGTAGGACTAACAAACATGATATTTTGTTATAAATAGTTAGAAAAATGGACTTTAGTGATTCATTCAATAAAATTTGAATAATTTATATTCTTTTTATCTTATTTGAGCTTCATTCCATCTGTTTTTCAGATATTGCTAACTTTACTATAAATCTGTTTAAAGTCAGCCCTCATCAATTTACATACAATATCTGTTGTTCTGGAGAGTTCAGTAAAATCTCCTAATCTTTATATTTCTAAGACATGGCTTTTTAAAAAAATAATTAGATAATCACAGCTAGCCATAAAGATAATAACTATATTTCTTTTTCATTTTCAAATTGCTTTCTGTTTCATGTATTCATTTTTTTGTCCTCACCTGAGGACATTTTTCCATGGCTTTTAGAGAGATAAAGAGAAACTTGATGTGAGAGAGAAACAGTGATTTGTTGCCTCCTATAAGCACCCTGACCAGGGATCAAACCCACAGCCTAGGTATGTACCCTGACTGGGAATCATAGGCACAACCTTTTGGTGTATGAGATGACTCTCCAACTGATGGGGACTCAAATGTTGGAAAATTTTAGTTTTAGGTAATAGGTAATAAGCTTAGTAATCAATGCATGTAAAAAGCTATTGTTCTAGGAACTGAAGGTGTGACCCATCCTGGCTCCAGGAGACCCTAAGCAGTTCCACCTTTGTGCCTCAGGGGGACTGCGAGCAATCAAGGTGGTATGTGAGCCCTTGTGCTCCAGGGAGACTTCCACCCCTCGGGACACAGATAAAGAATCACTGGTCAACAGATGAAGGAATGGCGCAGCTTTTTATTTAATTAACGTTCCCCCTGAACTCCAAACCCCTTACCTACACTTTTCTGCTCATAACAAGGGTCGGTTTGAAATGGAATGTAAGATGGTCTTGTTAGGGTACACACCCACCGTCTTCTCAGATCGATGACCACTTGAATAAAGATTCATCCCTGTCGTTACTTATTGGGTCTGGTAGGTGACACACAGCATGAACACCGGCTTTTCTGGTTTCAGAACCAACTGAGCCACACCAGTCAGGGCAAATTGCTTTTTGTTTTACATTTTAAAGGACAAAATAAGATTCCACCTCTGCTTTGCACTTTTCAATCAGTGTGGAATAACAGGCAACTTTTTGTGACTTTAGGTATAGTGTCTTTTACTGAAAAGGTCAAAAATGTTTCATGAACTTAAATATTTTGTATACTTCTGAACTAACTTGAAACTAATATATTTGATTTCCTTTAAACAATTTTTAAACTACTTTTTTTTTTCTTTATAAAGTTTCTTTCTAGCTCAGTCTACAATGTTCCCCTCCTTCTTCTGAATGTATTTTCTGTACTGCTCATTTACCACTTAGTGTATGCTGTCTTGTGTCTGTTTGGGCTTCTGAAATAGACCACATGTTTCCCAAGGACAAAGACATAGTTCTTATCAGTTCATATGATTTTTCACAAAGTAACTCTTTCACCGGCATTCTTTCTCAACTGATACAAGTATAACTTTTACAACTCAGTTATAGTATACTATCGTGATATTGTTATTTTATTTTACTTTTTAAAAAAAAATTTTTTACAGCGGGGAGAAGGGAGGGAGAAAGAGAGAACCATCGATGACACAGAGAAACATCAGTTGGTCACCCTCTGTGGCTGCCCCACCCAGGGACCCGGCCCACAGCCCAGGCACATGCCCTCACCGGGAATCTAACCGGTGACCTTCAGGTCTGCAGGGTGACGCCCAACCCCCTGAGCCACAGTGCTCAGGGCTGTGATATTGCTATTTTTAATAAAATATGTATGTTTGTTTTTTTATCTTCATTTCTGGCACAGGGCTCCTAAACCTTTGGAATTTCCTAAGTGATAAGAGAGATAAATGTGGCTCTTTACTCATTACAAGCCCCCAACGCCCTCAACTACACCTGAGTTTATGTTAATGAAGTGACTTTTGGTAAGTCCCTAAGGATGGTGGCTGGTTGCCAGGGAAATCAACTGCATTACTCAGGGAGTGGAACTTTCAGCCCCAACCCTCAGCCTCCAGGGAAGAGGAGAGAGACTGGAGATTGAGTCAATCAGCAATGACCAATGATTTAGTCAATCAAGCCTACTGCCAACTGTAATGAGGCCCCCATAAAAATTCAAAAGGATTGGGGTTCAAAGAGCTTTCAGGTTGGTGCCCGTATGGAGGTGCTGAATGCCCCTGGAGAGCGCACGGAAGCTCTGCGCCCCTTCTCCCATACCTTGCTTATTCTATGTATCTCTTGGATCTGGCTGTTACTGATGCAACATAGGAAAAGTTCAAACCCAAGGAGAATTTTTATCAGAGTTTATTTGAGCCAAAACTAATGACATTTGCCATTACACAAAGTTATACTAATACTGGAGTCTCTTTGAGTTTGAAAGTGTTTATGTAGCGTGTTCCTGAGCAGGGGAGAAGTCAGGCTTTATGTCATTCTTCCTCATCTATGGTGATCGGGATCCTATTACCTGCAAAATTGTGTAGGTAGACTGGCAGCCACCAGCTTTCAAATATAAAAAGTTAGTCATGAAGAATTCTCGGTATTCAACCCCCAAATATTTTTGTTTTATATTGACACCAAAATGTTTTTGCTTTTATATCAACACAATCTGAAGATTCAAAAGATAAGCAAATGAAAGAGCACAGTTCTAATTTTTTCCCTCTAATCTGCGCAAATATTAAATATAGCAGTGGAAGCCCTGGCCATTAAAATATAAACATTGTATATATTTCAAAACCAGCCACGAGAGCCTTTCCATCTGATAGACAACCTTTGAATAGCTAAGGTAACATGTTCCCTGGTTCAACCAACTACTGATGTTAAACTAAATCATGTGTCTGAATCAGTTGTGTGTAAGATGTTTTTATGAAAACAAATTAATCTTTGAAACCCACCCCTTACTCACTTTGGATCCTCATATCTGGTGTGTACCTTCTTCCCTGCAGGGGTCCTCCGGTCCCCGAAGAGGCTGGGGGTGGGAGGGAGACAGCCTCGTGTTTGGAGAAAATGGGTACTTGCACAAGTTATCCAGGCTTCGAGACCCAGCTGCTTTGACCAGAAATACTGTAGAAAGTTGGAGAAGGATTAGTTAATTAACCTGATGCTGAATAATATGAGCTACAGATATTGTGCTCCTAAATTTTTCCTGACAAAGGACAACACTGACCCATTAGCTTTGGGCAGAGCTGAAGCTTCATGTGAACTTTGAAGTTCACACCTGGAGGAAGTGATTGAGCAGTTCATACAGACCTCTCATTTCCCAGAATTTTTTGCTGTTGTGTATCTCCTCACCCTACCTTCCCTCCACCTACACACACTCTGCATGAAAATATACTTGTTCTATACATGATCTTCTCAAAGTCAAGCAATCTCTACTTTAAAAAAATATCAAGTGTTGATTTGATAGTACAACCAAGCACAGAGCCTTATGCACAGCTTGCATCCCTAGGAAGTTGGCCCTCTATGTGAGTGCAAGATACATAATGAAAATCTTAGAAGTCTATCACAACGAAGACAACTTCTGGTCTTCTGCCAGAGCTCTCAAGGGTATCTATGCTTATTAAGCTTTTATTTGGAAAAATATTTGATATTATAATTATAAAGAGTTGTCATTAGCTTATTTTCTCACAATCCAAATTAAAATGTATGGCTATGTTAAAAATTTAGAGATATAAATTCAGACTTCCTAAGAAGAAAAGAAGTTATTTTTCACTTCTGATAAAAGAATGAAATTTTAATAAGCCATCTTAGATCATATTTTCTATAAGTCATTGACATCAGCTTGAATTCTCATAGTTTCAGTAGAACATTCTTGTGGCCTCAGTAATAAAAAATTACACTTTAGTAAAGGAATCCTAGTATTATGCCAAATAACTGCTTGATGGCCTGATCATTAATAATCACTAGACAAATAACAGGGGAAACAGACGCACACACAGTACACACACATTTCTCATTTGTCAGACAAGCTGATGACTTGAGAACCTAAAAAAGTACAGCAGTTAAATTGCAATGTGCTTCATCCAACTTGTTTAGTTCACATAGTCTTTTTTCTTATTCCCATCATTCTTCTTTTTATTTATTTTTAATTTTTGTTGACATTTATTATGGCAACATTGGTTAGTAAAATTTCTTAGGTTTCAACTGTACAGTCCTGTAATGCATCATCCGTATATTATATTGTGTGTTTACCACCGAAAGTCAAGTCTCCTTCTGTAGTTTACATACTCTTATAATGTGAAAAGTGGAATTTGACCAAGAACCTTTCAACCTAATCTATTACAATGGATTTAATAGCCCTTCTCTACTTAAAGGCTCTACAACAGTTAATAAAGCTGAACTAACTTGATTTTTTTAAACTTCTGGTTTGGATTTTTAGGCTGGCTACCTGATTAGCGGATGGAATTAATAAAGAACCATCACGGGTCTCATTGTGAAAGTTCTTTGTAAAACAGATTAATGGCTATATAAATGCAGAACTTCAGTTTCAACTCTCCTAAACTGCACTCTTGGACTTTAAGAACTTACTCTTGGTTTTGAGAAATTGGATCACTGAATGAAGTCTCTTCTCTCTAGCAATTTATTATGTACCAGACACCTCAGTTAGCAAAGTAGACCAAAATCACTGCCTCGTGGAGCTGAGATTCTACAGAGAGTAATACAGGCAATAGACAAAAATATGTAAGTAAAATTTTGAGATGTTAGGTGTGGTTAAGTACTAGGAAGAAAAAGAAAGTAAAGAAGGAACATAGAAAACCCAAGGTAAGGAAGGGATCGGGCGGGTGGGTGGATCGCAATACTAGATAGAATGAAAAGAAGTTTTCTCTGAAAAGGTGACTAAATGGAAACCTGAAGGAAGAAAGAGTATCAGCCATTGAATATCTGGGGGAAGAGCATTGCAGGCAAGAAGCTACTGCAAATACGAAACCTTCTTGTTTTCAAGGTCCAACAAGAAGACCAGTAAGACTAGAAAGGAGCGAGCAAGTGAGAGTGCAGGGGGACACCAGGTAAGAGCAGTGACGAAGTGAGAGTGGAGAGAGTCCTGTGGAGGAGGGAACAGGTCTCAGTCACAGAGGTCACTGTGAGCTGTTTTGTTAGCTTTGACTTTTACTCTAAGTGAGATAAGTCGTTGAGGATTTGAAGGAGAGAAATGACGTGATCTCTTTTGTAAAGAAGATCTGATGAAGTGGGACAAAAACCAGGAAGGCCAGTTGGGATGCTACGGCAATAGTCCAGGAGAAAGCAGATGATGACAGGGACCAGTGCAATAGCAGAGGTAATGAGAAGTGATCAGATTCTGAATATAGAATAAAGAGCTCCCAAATTATTTAATGTATTATTTATTGAAATGTTATTTTTTATAACAGCTTGTGTTATATATTTTCATGGTAAAATATTATGATCATTTCCCTTTTCTTTAAATATTCTTCAGCACATAATGTTAGTGACTGTATAGTATAGTTTAGATATAACATAATTTAGCCATTGTACAGATAGAATAATTTATTAACCAGTCCTCTAGTGTTGACCATCCAAGCACTTTCCATTATAAATACCACTAAAATGGTCCTGGCTGGTGTGGCTCAGTGGAATGCATGCTGGCCTGCGAACCAAAGGGTCTCTAGTTGGATTCCTAGTCAGGGCACATGCCTGGGTTGCAGGCCAGGTCCTCAGGGAGGGGCATGTGAGAGGCAACCACACATTGATGTCTCTCTCCCTCCCTTCCCCTCTCTCTAGAAATAAATAAAATCTTTTAAAAAATACCACTAAAATGAACATCCTCATTGTTATATTATTGCAAATATTATTACCACATTATTTAGAAATCTCTACCTATTGATTTTAGGAATAATTCTGTTAATTTGAAGTAGAAAGGAGAAACTTGAAAGGCAGAAACTAGAAAAGCAGAACTATTACCATATATTGACAACTTATATTGGTATTTTTTAGCTATAACAATAGAAAGGAGATTCTCTACATCAGATGCACTCAAGCAATGCCCACACCATTGTTCATGTCTATGGGTCATGTGTATAAGTTCTGTGGCTACACCACTTCCTATACTGTACTTTACATCCCCATGGCTATTCTGTAACTACCTATTTGTACTTCTTAATCCCCTCACCTCTAAACCCATTCCCCCACACCCATCTCCCATCTGGCAACAATCAAAATATTCTATGTATCCATGATTCTATCTCCTTTCTTCTTGTTTGCTTAGTTTATTTTTTATATTCGTTGTTGATAGATATGTATGTACTGCCATTTTATTGCTCATTGTTTTAATCTGCTTTTTCTTAAGTAAGTCCCTTTAACATTTCATATAATAGTGGTTTGCTGATGATGAACTCCTTTAGCTTTTTCTTGTCTGGGAATCTTTTTATCTGCCCTTCAGTTCTAAATGATAGCTTTGCTGGGTAGAGCAATCTTGGCTGTAGGTGTCTGCTTTTCATGACTGTGAAAATTTTTTGCCAGTCCCTTCTAGTCTGCAAAGTTTCTTTTGAGAAATCAGCTGACAGTCTTATGGGAACGCCCTTGTAGGTAACTAATTGCTTTTTTCTACTTTGCTTTTAAGAGTCTCTCTTTATGTTTAACCTTTAGCATTTTAATTGTCATGTGTCTTGGAGTGGGCCTCTTTGCGTTCATCTTGTTTGGGACTCTCTGTACTTCCTGGACTTACATGTCTATTTTCTTTAATAAATTAGGGAAGTTTTCTTTCATTACTTTTTCAAATAGATTTTCAATTTCTTGCTCTTTCTCTTCTCCTTCTGGCACCCTTGTGATGTGAATGTTGAATCAGTTGAAGTTGTCTCAGAAGCTGGTTACACTATCCTTGTTTTTTGGATTTTTTCTTCTTATTGCTCTGATTGGTTACTTTTAGCTTCCTTATGTTCTAAGTCATCGATTTGATTCTTGGCTTCATCCACTCTACAGTTGTTTCCATGTAAATTGTTTTTTATTTTAATTAGTATATCCTTTATTTCTGACTGGATCTATTTTTATGCTGTTGAGGTCTTCACTAAGTTCCCTGAGCCTCCTTATAACCAGTGTTTTGAACTCTGCATCTGTTAGATTGCTTATCTCCATTTTGTTTAGTTCTTTTTCTGGAGTTTTGATTTGTTCTTTCATTTGGGCCAGGTTTCTTTGTCTCCTCATTTTGGCTGTCTCACTGTATTTGTTTCTGTGTATTAGGTAGAGCTGCTATGACTCCTTGTCTTGGAAACATGGCCTAATATAGTAGGTATCCTGTAGGGTCCAGTGGCACAGCCTTCCCCATCACCCAAGCTGGGTATCAGAGGTGTGCTCTTTGTGTGAGCTGAGTACACCCTCTTGTTGTAGTTGAGCCTTGATTTCTGTTGGCAAGTCAATTGGAGGCATTTACCCAGGCCAGTCAGCTGCAAGGACTGGCTTTGACCACTGACCACTAACTTCTGTCCTCCGTGGAGGATCAGCTGTGCAGTGGCAGGGTGGTGGTGCTTCAATGTGGTCTGTAGTTTTCCACTGATGCACAGGCTCTGGGGTTTCCTGAGTAGTGCAGGCCAAGGTCAGCCCCAAGCTGTGTTTTGCTTGGGGCTACCCTGCCTTGGCTATAAAGCAATCTGTGATGGCTCTTACTTGTACTGGGCTTGGAGATTCCCAGGCGAAGCAAGCTGTGAATCTAGGCTGGCTGCTACTAGTGCTGGGCCCAGGGCCACTTAGCAAGAGTTATAGGGCTGAAGGCTGGGCACTTACTGAAGTTGGCTGTTGCTTATTGTTTAGGAAGTTGTGATACTTGAGCCAAGACCAGACATTCATATCTTGGGTGGGCCCATAAGTTGGGTGGGATGGAGTCTCAAGGGATCTTCAGGGTGGGGCAAATAGTGTTAGCCAGGTTGATGGAGTCTCAGATATGGCATCTACCTGTCAGCTCTGTGGCTCTGTGTTACGAGGGTTCAGAAATGGGGCTATGGCCTCTGCCCCACTTTCTGTCTGGGAGAAAGTGTTCCCTCAGCTTGCGCCATGATGCCAGACACTTCAGTTCCATCCTGTATGTCACTGGTAGTTTTCAGGCTGCTACCCCACTGCTAGAGTGAGTCTAAGTAGATGAGTCTGTGTGTGGGTTCTTCAAAGGGACCTGCTCAGGACTCTAGAATTTTCTTCCATCAACTCTATCCCTGCTGGTTTTACAGTCAGAAGTTATGGTCACTTATCTTCCTTGCACTGGAACCTGGGCTGGGAGACCTGGTGTGGGACTGGGACTCCTTGCTCCCAAGAGATCTCTCCTGGATTTTTATCCATTAGCCTGTTCCTCATCTCCACCCCTCTTACCAGTCTGGATGGATGTGGTTTCTTTAATTCCATAGTTGTTAGAATTCCATTCAATTCAGTTTCTGATGGTTCTGAATAATGGTCGATCTATATTTTACTTTAATTTTGATGTGGTTGTGCGAGGAGGCGAGCTGTGTTTACCTATGCTACCATCTTGACCTGGATGTTTTCTGTTTCTGATAGACTTAGTTATTATTATTACCAGGAACAGATGACCAATTATAAGAACCGTCACCATTTTAACACCATACTTGAACTGTGGCCATGCTGGATTTCTGGCACCTGCACTTTTCCCATCCATCTGTTTATAGGGCATCATGCCCAGTCTTTAGTTTTAGGCTAGTTTCAAAATATCACTTGTAAGTCAAAATAGGCAATATATATTCTTTGAGATATAAATCATTTATTATTTTACCTCTTTGAATTATGTTTTTAGAAAGACCTTTAGCCACTTACTGATTCGAGGTAACTTTCAATTAAGTATATACAGGAAGCAAAATATAAACAAAGTTTTAACTTTACTAAGTAACAAATAGAACACCAGGCTTCAGCATGAGAAAGTTGAAATTAAGACAGGTGCTATAACAAATCCTTGAAAAAAGTTTTAAATATACTATTTGAGGGAAAGAAACTAACATTTATTAGGTACCTGCTATATTCAAGGTGCTTTTACATAATTTATGTAATTCTTATAGTAATCCTATGAAATAACTAAAATGACCTTTATTCTGCAGATAGGAAACTAAAAGAAATGGCTTAACCCAGGAAGTGCCACATAAGAAATGACTGAGATAATTTCGTTGTGGCTCACTACTAAATGCACGCTCTGTTCGCTCTTCTACATGATGCACAGCTGGGGTCCAAATATTACAGTGAATTTGCAAATCTGCAATGTCAGCTGAAAGTGGTGTTTAAGTAGTTAAAATTTTTAAAAAATAATCAACCAACCAGATGATTGCTTTTACCCTTAAAATCCAACTGAAACATTCCAAGGTAAGTGTGAGGTTATAAATTAGCTCCCCTGATTAAGGGGGCAATACCAAATAGCAATTATTTTCCCTTTAAGAAACTACCTACTCAGACAGAGTATTGGAGAGAAGAAGCTGTTTGTTATCTTTAGATCAGTGATTTTCACACTTAAGGAAAAAAAGCTATTTCTTTTTCTCAAACAAAACTACGTAAAACAGATGAGGATGGCTGGAGCAAGGGAGCAAGCGGGAGGTGGAGGCTGTGCTTGTGCAGTCTGCCCCTCCCGGCTTCACCCCTGACCCTCCTGGAACCTCTGAAGTAACACTTCCAGATCCCAGGGTTCAGAATGCCACCTAAGGCCCATGTTGTGGCTTGAACACTTGGTTGGTCACCTCATTTTTGTAATATTCAACTGATTTATTCTGGTTACCTGCTGACCACAGTAAAAATGTGTCCTGAACGTGGTGGAAAACTTTCTGGGGCGATGGCTAAGAACTTTTCTTTAAATAGTTTATTTTATTTTGTATTTTTTCCCCATTACCATTTACCCTTGTTACACCCTCCTCTACCTCCACCCACCCACACCAAACTTTTATTTTATACTGAATTATCTTTCTTTATTTCTCCCAGTCAGAATCAATTAATTCATCAAGTCAAAATTTTTTTTGAACTTCTATGAATGCCAGGCACTATTCTGGTTCTTATCTTCAGGAAGTTTAGATACTAGGTTGGAGAAACAGATAATCAAAAAGTGGAAAAAAAAATCTGCTATAAAGAATATATGTACTTTTAGTAAAGAATGGTTACAGTGTGTTGGACTACTTTATTTTTGTCTTATTGGTGAAAGTTACTTGTATTGGATTGAACATGTCCCTCAGAAAAAGTTCACGTCCACCCAGAACTTCAGAATGGGACCTTACTGGAAATAAGATCTTTGCAGATGTTATTAATTAAGATAAAGTCACACTGAATTAGAGTGGGCCCAAATTCAACAATTAGTGTCTTTATGAAAAGAAAATAGAGACACGGACACACAGGGGAGAAAGCCACTGAAGGTGGCAGAGATGAGCATGATGACCTACAAGCCAAAGAACACCAAAAATTACCAGCAACCATGAGAATTCTAGAAAAGGAAAGTAAGGCAGGTTCCTTCCATAGCACCTTGGGAGAGAGCAAAGCCCTGCTGGCAATTTGATTTTGGATTTCTAGCCTCCAGAGCTGTGAGGGAGTAAATTTCTATGGTTTTAAGGCACACGATTTGTGTTTGTTATGGCAGCCCTAGGAAATGAATACACTACTTAAGATTGAATAGTTAGGAAGGCTTCCCTTAGTACATGACTTTTAAACAGAGACATGAATGATGAGAATGCCCCAGCCAAGATAAAAAGCACTGGTTTTATTTCATCTCAGTGCTACATAGGCTACCGGTATTTAAATTATGAGTTCTAAAATTCATAATTTTTTTCCCTCACTGCAAATGCCTTTCCTTTGCAAAAACTATGTAAAGTGAATATTAATATCTCCCCTTTTCATATAGAGGCTAAAGAACTTGGACAGTGTCACACAACTAGGAAGTGGCAGAGTCTGGATTCAAATGTAGGTAATCTGGCTTCGAGAGCCTAAATTTACCAGATTATACTGGCACTGTTTCTCAAGCCTCAGGCACCACGATTTCATTCTGTCCACAGGTTTCCAAGGTTGCCCTTTAGGGATATTCTACTTAATCTAGTCTTATTTATTGAATGTGGCTGCTCTGTTTTGTCTCCTACTTTTTATCTTCCCTTTTAAATAATAGTAGTAATAATGATAATTGTGATTGCTAGATTTATTGAGCACCAAGTATGCCAGCTTTATTAGTCCAAGCAATAACCCTACTAGGTAGATATTATTATCTCAATTTTCCAAGGTTTCTATGGCTTAGACAATTTAAGTAACGTGTAGTATCTTAAAACTAATAAATGGCAGACCCTGGTGTGGTCAGCTCTGTTTGACTTCAGATCTCTCACTTTTAAAAAGATTTTATGAATTAAGGAATGAGTTACATGAAGTTAAGTGAACAGTGCTTAAATATATAGGTCTATAAATTCTGATGTTATATACTCTCTAATAACAAGCAGAATATTCTTAGCTCAGAAAGTTCGCTTATGCTCCCTCACAGTAGATAATCCTCCAAAGATAAACACCATTTTGGTATCTTTTACATGGACTAGCTTTGCCTATTCTTGAACTTTCTAAAAATGAAATCATACAGTATATACTCTTTGGTGTCTTGTTTCTTTCCATAGTCGTCACTTTTAATGACCATGTTATGCTTTCTCCAACAAAATTGCCAGGTCCTCTGTCTTATTTCCCTAAGCTCTTGCCAAGTAATTAGTGTTGATAATGTAATGAACAAATTCTTCCTAAAATGTTAGTGAATGAAAGTGGTTTAACTTTTTTCAGACAACTTATTAGTATTATGACTGACCTTAAGCCCAGAAGAATTACTACTATGGGAATTCTAAGCAGCCTGAGAAATTTTGGGAAGGGGAATAGAGAAATTGTGTTTTTCCTTAAATTAGAACACATGTTTTTAAACCAGTACGTTAATTGTTATCTTTAAAATTTCTTTCTAAAATGTA
The DNA here is from genome assembly GCA_007922815.1 of Macrotus californicus. Lineage (NCBI taxonomy): Eukaryota > Metazoa > Chordata > Mammalia > Chiroptera > Phyllostomidae > Macrotus > Macrotus californicus. Next base: position 474 of record VMDR010016338.1, on the reverse strand, counting down.
AATGCTGTATGTATAACTGCTGTTGAAATGGTACAGAAGAAATCTTAGCTGCATAAAAAGAAAGATTAATATGATATAGAAAATGAGCATTGAAGATGTCAGAAGTCTTGGATTCTGTTCTGTGCTCTACAACTTACTAGCTAGTTACCTTACCTAGATCACCTGATCTTTCTGAGTCATCTCCAATGTGAGGACAAAAACACCTGCTATATCTGACAGGATTGGTATGAAGATCAAACATGAAATAAGCTCGTGAATCTTAAGTTCTTCAGGAAGTCCCATATATGATAGGTACTTGGTCTACATGTACTTTACTATCATACTTTCATAAAACAGCTCGGATAATAATGGATATAAGTAAAATGGAATATTCTAACCATCTGATGTAATAGGAAGTCTTCGTGAAATTGTTTTTGAAGAACTTGTAATTTAATAACCGAGATTGCCAATCACTTGGTTCAAGCTTGATCTCTA
>VMDR010016337.1:0-21339 GCA_007922815.1 Macrotus californicus | reverse complement strand
ATAAATCACATGAGGGACAAACAGGGCTGTATAAATCAGGTTGGTCAGTTTATGGCTCACCAGGCGTTTTCTTAAAAGTCCTGGCAGTCTGTTTTTCCAAGTTCTCAAAATCCTTTCCAGTATTTCCTCCTTTCTTAGTTGTCTCAAGCAAATATACTATGAATACAATAAGCCCCACAATTGATATTGCTGCCCCCCCGGGTTATGCCGCATCCTCCTCCCAGAAGTCGTCTTCCTTGAAGCTCCTTCCCTAGCACCTGTGCCTTGCCAGGGGCTAGTTGGGACAAAGGATGCGGCATTAGGCCACACTACCAAGACAGGGAATCAAGGCAGACCTACCTAATACATAGAAACAGACACAGGAAGGCTGCCCAAGTGAGGAGACAAAGAGACACGGCCCAAATTAAAGAACAGCTCAAAACTCAGCTTTTTCAGCTCAGAACAGCAGAAAAAGAATTAGACAAAATGGAAATAAGCAATCTATCAGATGCAGACTTCAAAACACTTGTTATAATGACGCTCAAGGAATTTAGTAAGGACCTGGACAGTATAAAAAAGAGCCAGTCAGAAACACAGGATACAGTAATTGAAATAAAGAACAATTTACATGGAAATAGCAATACAGTGGATAAAGGTGAGAATCAAATCAATGTTGGAACATAAGGGAGCGAAAAATAACCAATCAGAACAACAAGAAGAAAAAGGAATCCAAAAAAACAACTATAATATAAGCAGCCTCTAGGACAAATTCAAGCATTCCAACATTCACATCATAGGGGTGCCAGAAGGAGAAGAGAAAGAGCAAGAAACTGGAAATCTATTTGAAAAAATAATGAAAGAGAACTTCCCTAATTTGGTGAAGGAAATAGACAAGCAAATCCAGGAAGCACAGAGAGTACCAAACAAGATGGATGCAAAGAGACCCTCTCTAAGACACATCATAATTAAAATGACAAAGTTAAAGGATAAAGGGAGACTCTTAAAAGCAGCAAGAGGAAAGGAGAGAGTTACCTACAAGGGAGTTCCCATAAGGCTATCAGTTGATTTCTCAAAGGAAACCTTGTAGGCAAGAAAGGGCTGGAAAGAAGTATTCCAAGTCATGAAAGGCAAAGACCTACATCCAAGATGACTCTATCCAGCAAAGCTATCAGTTAGAATGGAAGGGCAGATGAAGTGCTTCTCAGATAAGAAAAAGCTAAAGGAGTTCATCATCACCAGGCCATTATTATATGAAATGTTAAAAGGGACTTACTTAAGAAGATCAAAACTATAAACAGTAAAATGGCAATAAATACATGTCTTTCAACAGTTGAATCTGAAAAACAAACTTAAGCAAACAAGAAGAACAGAGACAGAATCATGGATACAGGAAGCATTTTGATGGTTGCCAGATGGGGATGGGGTATTGGGGAATGAGTGAAGAGGTAAGGGGATTAAGAAGTACAAATAGGGCCTGGGCTGTTGTGGCTCAGTGGATTGAGCATTTCCCTCTGAACCAAAGGGTCACTGGTTCGATTTCCAGTCAGGGCACACGCCTGGGGTGCAGACCAGGTCCCCAGTAGGGGGCACTCACGAGGCAACCACACATTGATGTTTCTCTTTCTCTTCCTCCCTTCCCCTCTGTAAAAATAAATGAATAAAATCTTTAAATAAAAGAAGTACAAATAGGTAGTGACAGAATAGTCATGGGGATGTAAAGTACACTGCAGGAAATGGAAATGGAATAGCCACAGAAGTTACAGGCATGACCCACGGACATGAACAATGATGGGTGCATTGCCTGAGGGAGTGTGTGGTGCTGTGTGGAGGGGGGCAAAGGGGGAAAAAAATCAGGACAACTGTAATAGCCTAACCAATAAAATATAATAAAAAATAATGACAAAAAAATAAACGCATACAGATGTTAAAATGGGAATTTCTGAGAATAAGGATGTGATACTTAACTTTGAGCTGAGGGCGAAACCAGACATCAGTAAGATGGAGCAAAACCTGCCTAAAAGGCCTTCAGCCTTCTTCCTGTTCTCAGGGTGCATGTCTCCTAATGAATGCCCCAGAGGCAGGGACCTGCCATGGTGACTGTGTCGGTGCCCCAGGCAGCATGTCAACCCTCCTTCCTTCCTTCTTGTCACTCTGGGTTTGAATCCCTAGTTTGGGGACATGCAGTCCACTAGGAGAGTGCTTCCCAAGCAGTGTGTGGTAAGGACATGTATTTTTCCAATACCCAATCCATCGTGTGTATTTCTGTAAAATATAATAAGTGGTTTACTAGAAAAACAAATGAAGAAGACATACAAATTATAAGCCCAAAGTATTTATGAGTAGATTCAACAGACATAAAATTTTTGTGAAGTTGCAATAAAGTTCCTACATGCTACTCTCAAAATTTGGTTCTTAGAATACGTACGCTTTTAGCAGCGGGGCTTCTTTCTGCCCTCTGTTTCCCGGGCCCTGCTCCCTGTCTCCCCAGCCCAGAGCTTCACAAGTCACTTTATCAGGCAGCCCCGTACTGGTTTAAAGTGCCCTGTCCCGCCCCTCCTAATGCTCCTAGATAAAGATCGAGGCTCTGCCCCTGCAGGGCTTGGATGAAATACCACTTTCTTTGCTTTGACATTTATCTGCGTAATTTCCTTGCTTAAAAATATTTTCCAGTGGATTTTGCAATTTTGAGTATCAGCATACTGACTAGCTTTCTCTGTGGCCATGAAAAAGGTCAAGAGGTCAAATTCCGAGAGGTCATTTCAGAGAGGAACATTTAAATCAAATGTTTTCATGTTAAACCCTTGTCTTTCTTAAGTAAAATTATAGGACATTTTATTTCTCTTAAGATAGTTAATTCCACCATTAAACAGATTGTTTGCTTTGGGTCAGACGGCTTTAAAAACGGGGGGAGAGAATCTGTTGCCGTACCTCACAGTCTGCAGTGGCACTGCTGACCCCGAGGAAGGCCGAGTGTTCTGTTTTTGTTCCCTGGTGGACTTTGCAGGGATCGCCGCTGTTGGGACCGCGGAATAGCTTCTTTCTGTGTCTCTTTCTTAGGCTATTTTGCTCGAGTTTATGGCATCAATCAGCTTACAAAAGCATTTCTTCGGACGACAGGATGTCATTGTCAAATTATAAACCTTGGGGCTGGGATGGATACGACCTTCTGGATATTAAAGGTACGTTAAAATTTCCCCTCCTCTTTCCCCAATTGTTTACATTTCATTTTTGAAGATGTTTTACCTGCTCGAAGAAGTTAAAGAATATGTTAAAATGTATGCAGTGACAGCCCATCTCCCAGCCCTGTCCCCAGCTACTCGAGTGCCCCCAACCCCTGCCAGCCCCATATTTCATTGCACCAGCGTCCTAGTGAAGGACACGTGGGTTGTTTCTCATCTCTTGCTGCTACACACAGAGTATTGATAATGATCCTGTGTGCGTTTTCCTCCACATGTGTGGAAGTGTATCAGGAGAAAAAATTGTGCTAGTGGAACTGTTGAGACAAAGAGCACGTGCATTTGTAATTTTGATGATAACTAAGCCTTTGTTGTCAGCATAATGGTGTTTTGGGCGAGGTTTGGAGTTTGCATGGCTGGTTGACGGTAATGTGATAGAGCCCTTTTGTAGCCATTCTTTGATTTGGTCCCTTAACCGATCTCTTAGGGTTCAAGAGCAGGTACAGACACACTCACAGGAAAGGGAAGTTGGGTCTAGTTAGTGGCAGAACCAGGACGAGGGTGCTGGTCTTTGACTCCTGGGCTGGAATTTTACTGCCAAATCCTTTTTCTACAAGGACCTCACTGATTGCATTTCCTTTTTTGTAGGTTTGTACAGATTTTCCCTAGTTCTTTGAGGTCAGTCATGAGGGTACGAGTAACGAGTACACGGCATTTCCCCAGATTCCTTTCAGGTGGACGTGAAGATAAATTAGAACGTGTGGGCATCACCCGACCTGCATCTCTCTCTGGTGCCATCGCAGCTCACCTGATAGGCAGGTCTGTGGTCGTGAGAGCTGACCTCAGCCTTTCTCTCACCGAAGCAAGAACTCAGTGCCCTCAGCTTGGTTTTAGTGCTAATGGTTGCCTCTGCTCTGCGTTCAGGATAAGAGTAGCTCACATTGATGAAGAGCTTTTAATTGGGTTGGCCAAAAAGTGTGTTTAGCTTTTCCAATGTGATGGCTCTAGTAGTGCTTAGTTGTCTTATCTTCATTTGAAACAAATTTGCTAGATTGTATTGTGACAGCTGTCATATCAGCATGCATTTAAAAAAAAACTCATGAAAATTGGTGAAATTTTGTGCAGCTATTTTAACACCAAAGATGGAAGAATGTACACAACATTTTCAGTGTATTATGCTTTATTATTTCAAGAAAGGTAAAACCACAACTGAAGCGCAGAACGAAATTGGTGCAGTGTGTGGAGAAGGTGCTGTGATTGATCAAGTGTGTCAGAAGTGGTTTGGGGAGTTTCTCGGTGCTGTTGATGTGGTGGCCAAATATTTCTCTGCTGCAGGGCTGTCTTACGCATTGGAAGGCAGCACCCCTGGCCTTTACCCACTAAAAGCCAGTGGCAGGAGATGGTGGACATACTCAACATATCCAGACCAGTAAAGTTACTGGTGAAAATGGAAAATGCGTTCTTTATTTTATGGAGAAAACGTAACGGACTTTTTGGCCAACCCAGCTCAAACAGGACCTCATGGATTCACTTGAGAGCTTTGCGAGGGGTGCACGCGGACGGAACGCCAGACGAGGGGTGCAGGCGGACAGAACGCCAGACGAGGGGTGCAGGCGGACGGAACGCCAGACGAGGGGTGCAGGCGGACGGAACGCCAGACGAGGGGTGCACGCGGACAGAACGCCAGACGAGGGGTGCACGCGGACGGAACGTCAGACGAGGGGTGCACGCAGATGGAATGCCAGACCTGGCATTTTTCCAGGGTGCACAGCTGGTGACATCGGGACTTGGAACAGACCTTGCGCTCCAGCTCGTCCGCTCCCAGATCCCTCGTTCTCTCCTCGGCCCGCAGCCCCGTGTTCGTTTGGAGGCATCTTTTCTGTGGGAGGATGGTGCCTGTCACACAGTGACCAGTTCCTGGTAGAAGGTGCCGGAAGAGAGTATGTGGTGGGGTGCTGACGGGGGCCTTGGGAGAAATCCCTCTCCTGGGCCTGACACCTTTTGATTTGGTCATGTGTGCTTTTTATTTTTCCTGTCTTGTAGATGGGTTAATAGTAAATGTGAGGTTTTTATTTCTGAACAAGGTACACCAGGGCTTAGGTGCCCCTCCTAAGGAAAAGGTTGTCTATCAGTAGGGATGAGGGAGAATAGCACATGGTCTGGAAGTCCTTTGTGGAAGTGCTTTTGTTGCTGTAAAGGGTTTTTTAAAAAACCTAAAGTTCCTCTTTTTGAAAAGAACAGAATTATGCTTGTTTGCTCTCTTAGAGCCCAGTGTTGTGTGGGTCACTGGCCTGCCACTTGCTTCTGTGACTCGAGTGTGTTGGAACACAGCAACTCCCATTCAGGCACGTCTCACCTATTGCTGCCCTAGAACGACAACAGCGAGTCGAGAAGTTAGGACAAGACGCCATGGAGCCTGCAAGACTGAAATGCTTTCTGGCTTTTCACAGAAGGTTTGCTAGTCCCTGCTTTAGAGAGATGTGTGCTTCTCTGCAGGAGCAGGGGAAATTGTGGCCATTGGTCTTATCTCATGTAACTTCTACCTGGCATGGTGCCCCGATGCCCCAGCAGAGGCTTAGCTGGGTCCCAGTCTTTCTGCTGCCACTACTGTGTGAGCTGGTTCGTGGGCTCCCAAGGCCCCAAGACTGCTGGGATGGCTGAAGACTCCCATCTCTAGGCACCGGGCAAGAGTAGGGAAGGAAAGGTTCCAGTGTTGTCATTAACAGAGAATAAAGGGTGAGTGAGACCTTCCACAGGGCCTGAGTTTTTGGTGTCATCTGAGTGCTGTTTCTGCACAATCAGAGGATCGTGTATGTGGGGAAGTGACGCAGTCCCGTCCCGTGCGGGACTGCATGTTGCTGTTGTGGGTGATTGTCCTATATTCCTGGACAATGTGATGAACAAATTCACGCGGACTAAAGAAATCCCGTGGAGAAAAAGGGGATGGCGCGTGCACTCTGTAAGTGAGAAAGTGCTAGCTTGGTCGCTCTCAGTGAGAGAGAGGCCCGACCCCTCTCCTGGACAGGCTTTTATTGACACTCTAGGTACATTACATCCAGGATGGTCCTCATTTACTATGCATAGGTTCTCTTTAGGTGGTTACCATTTATAGATAACAAAGGAAAGAATGTTGCCAATTACTTCAAAGAGAAAGGTCATTTACCAATGTAAAGGGGAGAAGGCTGAGCTGTTTACATTCCTGCTTGGGAAGTCTAGCAAAGTCACAGTAAACTTCTGCTGTCTCCATCCCAGGTGAGGGAGTTTTTTGCAAGAGCAAGTTTCAAAGCGGCCTAGGAACAATGCAGGCCTGATTCCCCACGGGAGACCTATTTGTGATGCTTCCTGCATGCCGCACACACCTGTCTGCTTTCAGAATCGGAGCTGAGTCACACGTCCACATTGCACACGGATAGGTTCCCTGTAGGGAAGCAGTGTTGATTTTGGCAGCTTGTGAAGCAGTCTTCCCCGTTGGGTCCCCTTTGAGTTTGAGAGGTTCCTCGCTGCTCCTGGCTGCCCTCTGGTGATTATACTTGGTCTCAGGTGTCCTCCCTGCTCCTGTGACATGTGAGCTTCTTGCGAGTGGAGTGTCAGAAGAGCCAGAGAATCCCAGAATAAAAAGTTGCAACCTCACTTCCCACAGCCGTGAAAGCGAGAGTGAGTGTCTGTTTTGTACGAGCTCCAGGTGTGCGTGTTGGAAGCTTTCCTTCCACAGTGACCTCTTTTTCAGAATCTAATGAGGATCAAGATGATGTGGAAGCTGTAGGACTCTGTCTCCTTCATTCATTTTTTTTTTTAAAAGCAACTTATATGGGCTCCCTTTTTTAATATGCAACAAATTACTTTATTGTATATGAAAAACACATACAAAGAAATAGTAAAAAGAAACCAATTCAGTGTAAAGGAGCAAAAGACTTTAACAGACACTTTCAAAAAGAAGACATGTGAAGGTCCAGTTGCCAGATTAGAGGATGCTCAGTATCACTGGTCTAGAGGATACAGATTAAAGTCAGAAGGACATTCCACTACACACACATAAAAATGCCTAAAATCGTAAAGACTGACAGTGATGTGTTGGCAAGGATGCTGGGCAACTACACCTCACATATATTCTAGTAAGGATGTAAAGTGTTTCAACTCATTTTTAATTGACCATTTCTAATACATTTCACACCTATACATCTTTTGATACAGCAGTTCCACTTCTTTGGAATTTTTTTGTATTTCTTCCATTACCGTTTATCCCCCCCTTAACCTCTTCCATACCTTTTCAAAGCTCTGCGCTGCTGTTTAAGAGGCACTGTGGACCAGCTCATTCGGTCAAAGCATTCTACATCATTAGTTTGAACTAATTTTTACTTAAGTAGCTACAGCATCAAAAGAGTTATGGCAAATTGGAATTGTTAGAAAAGAATAAGACACTTCATATTACATCGAAAGAAAACGGAAAGCCGAGAGGAGGCACTGAGGCCGACACTGAGTGACAGTCACACAGCAGGCACAGGACTTCATGGGTGAAGTCGGACTAGTTAAATGTCAGCCTATTTCATACAGCTGAGAAACACAAACTAAACACCAAATTAATCACAAAAATCCAATCATACAATCATGTCTTTTTAAAAAAGATTTTATTTATTTATTTTTAGAGAGGGAAAGGGAGAGAGAGAGGGAAACAGCAATGTGTAGTTGCCTCTTGTGCGCCCCCTACTGGGGACCTGGCCCGCAACCCAAGCATGTGCCCTAGACTGGGGGTCGAACCAGCGACCCTTTGGTTTGCAGGGCAGTGCTCAATCCACACCAGCCAAGGCACAATCATAAGTCTTAATGGTCTTTATGTGTACTCAGAAAATTGAAGTTTTCTTTTTTCCCCCCTTTTTTCTTGTCTTTTTTTCCTCTTTCTTTTTGCAATAACATTTGATACATTTTTTTCCTAAAATAAAGTTGTTCCGTAGAACAGCTACTAGAATAATTTAAGGATATTATGCACCTTATAGAACTTACAACAAAAATAGTTTTAGTTGATTTCCCTATACATTTTCAAGAACCTGTGTAAAACTGTTAATACTTTCCCAAAGCACAGTTGATCAGAAAAATCCATGATTGTTCCACTTCACAGTCTTCTTCATGTAAGAACACCCTTCTGCACATCTTCCAGTTACTGGGCTGAAAGTAAATGGATGGTCATTAGGCACCTCTACAGCCACTTACTGCTGACACTTGTCTCTGCAACGGGAACTGCTGTCATCTGTGTTTGTGTGTCGTGAAGCAGATAGACTCCTTGCAGAGCTGAGGTTGTAGGCATGTGTGTTTGGTGCTGCCGTGTGACAGGTGACTCATCTGCTGGGCCAGAGGGCCGATCACAGATGTGGGCTGGAGTGACGTGGTGTGTTTTATAGAGGGAGTTAGCACCGCCCTGGGATACTGTGGGACACGTGGTTGAGGTTGCATCCAAGAAGGACTTTGCACCTGGAAAGCAGGTACAGGAGATGCAATATATAGGGTGTAATAGAAATTTTATGATCATTCAGTTTGTAGCAATACTGTATGGTAAAGGTTCTTGTCCTTTCCTTTCTTTTCTCTCTTTTTCTGTCTCCCACTCCTCACCTTCCCCTCTTTTCCCCAGGCCAGATCCCCTGAGATTTTACCTGAGGACTGCTCTCCACGTGGGTGGGATATGGCTGATCCCACAATTCCGATACTCGCCTCTGGGGTCCCCTGCCTACTCAGAAATGCTTGCTCATGACCTCTGCCCCCATTCTGCAGTCCTCAGGGACTGCTCTCCATCGCTTGTCACTGTCTGCGTGCTTGGTTACGCAGGCTGCTCAAGTCAGAAACAAGAGTGTCAGCCTTGCGTTCATCCCATCCTGCAGCAGTGTAGCTACCACCACGCTCTGGATGTCAGCAACTTTCTTTTCTTTCTCCTTTTTGTCTTTTTAAAAAATGCATAAGTCCTGCATTTCTGGAATATAAGTGCAGGTGGGTGCAAGGGTGTTAAGCGCGTCTCTAGGGGGAGCCACTGAGCAGGTGGGCCAGGTGTGGAGCACCTCATTTCTTGCTGGGTCTCAGGCGTGGAGAGCTGCTACAACACGATGTATATTCTTGAGACACCAGAGGGTCGTTGTGACAGTCTGTAGGTGGTGACAGAGCCGACAGGGAGAGGAGGCATTCGGGAATGGTGCCAACCAAGCTAGCAAAAGCAGAAAAGGGAAGCAGGGCTGTATGTGTACGTGTGCGTGTTTCACACTTTCTTTTACTGCAGCCCACAGGAGAAAATAAGTGTACACCCTCAGCCAGGACCCCCCTCTATGTACCTATGTCTGTGAATAATAAATAATAGGAACACATATGGGCTTACTAAGGCAGACCCTGTTGTGAGTGTCACTTGTGTATTTCCTCATTAATTGTCACAAAACCATGTGGTGTTGTCATTTCTCTACTTTTCAAGTGAGGAAACCTTGGCCCAGGGAGTTAAGTGACTTGGTAAGAGGCCTCACAGCAAATAAGTGGTAGAGCTGGGATTTGAACCCTCGCCCCTGGGCTCTACAGTGCCTGTTTTTTTAAATCTCTTCACTATGGTCTACTCTCACAGAAAAAAAGTAAATGTATATCAAAGTAATACTATCCCTCATTACATGTCATGCTTTTTTTTAATGAATTCTTTTTTTTTTTTAGATATTATTTATTTATTTATTTATTTATTTTAGAGAGAGGGGTAAGGGAGGTAGAAGGAGAAGGAGAGACATCAATGCCAGAGAGAAAAACCTATTGGTTGCCTCTTTTATGTGCCCTGACTGGGGACCGAAGCCACAAACCAGGCATGAGCCCTGACCAGGAAACGAACCGACAACCTTTTCCCTTTGCAGGATGACACCCAACCAACCGAGCCACACCAGTCAGGGCAGATGTCATGCTTTCTGTTATTTACTATTTTATTCTATTCTATCCCCTAACTGCTGGTCAGACCTGTTACATTAATTTTCTGACTTGTGCTATTAGGTTCCAAGCTGCTTTTTGGAAATAATGTCATGTCCTGTTTCCAAAGTACCTCTTATCCCCCCTCCATCCCAGCAATTGAAACCCCAGTTCAGGCTCCCCATTACTTCTTACCTGGACAGCCTCATTGGCCTCCCATCTCTTTCCTCTGTCCATTGATGCGTCATGCTGAGACCAAAATAATTTGGAGAATGGATTTCTGACTGTACAGTTTCCCTGATTTAAAATCCTTAAGAGCCACATTGCTCTTTGGGGCCTCATGCTTGGTCCATGAAGATGATCAGTAAATGTATGCACGAATAAGTAATTCTAAACATTACTGTGTTTTTCTCCTCAGGATCAAGATCTTCTCCCAAGTAAATATTTTGAAGTCGACTTTCCAATGATAGTCACAAGAAAGCTGCACAGTATCAAGTAAGTGTGGCTTTGGCCAGAAGAAAGGATTCAGAACCAGCTCTCAGTAGGTGGCAGGGTTGGTCTCCAGGACCTCATTTTTGTGCACTGCTTTCCCTTGAGCATCTCTGGTCCTTCATTTTTGCCCTGGGACCCTCATTCCAATGTGTCATGCAGTTCTCGAAAGGAAATGCACCCTCTCCTGTGCCTCTACCCAGTGATTGTAGTTTAAAAAATGTTATTTTTTTATGTGTTGATTTTGTTTGCTGCTTTATCTCCAGGACATAGAAAGGTACCTGGTTGAGAACAGACATGTAGTAAATATTTTTTGAATGAATGGATGGAGACCGAAGTTAGTTGGTGATTATATGAGATATTGTGGAAGCCATTCCAGGTTCCAAAGGGTTTGCAAAGTTGTAGATGAATTTGGTAACCTTTGCTGAGAGCTTGTCTTTGCCTGGCACTGTAGTAAATGCTTCCCTTGGGTGGTCTCATCCAATCCTCAGAGCAGACTTATGAGTTAAGTACTATTGTTAGCCCCTTTTTACAGATGGGAAAACTGAGGCCCAAAGAAGTTTGGTTGATTTGCCTAAGGTCACCCAGCTAGAAGAGTGGAGCTGAGATTTAAATCCTGGCTTCAAGCCCAGAGTCAAGGTTCTTAATAGTGTTAGCCCACACTTTCTCCCTCTGTTTAAATCAGTCATTGAAATAGAGCCTAATTCTTACATTTACAAAAATTTAATGAGCACAAAAGTTTAAGCTTGTCCTTTAGAAACGTCCAGTCCTCACAAACTGGGAATATTTTTCAAGCTTTGTTTTTTTCTACTTTATCCTATGAAAATGAGATTTTTACCCTTTCCAAATAGAAAAAAATATTTTATATTAAATGTGCTTTTCAGGTGATATATGGCAATTCCAATGCTCTGGTAACTATGAAGTACAAGAGGGCCTGTCAGACCTCGGTGAAGTACAAGAGAGGAGGCTCTAATTCAGTCTAGCGATGGTTACCAGAGTGGGAATCACTGGCATCTGAGTGCTGGGTTACTGATCATTTGGCTCTCTGATTTTTTCCCATGGTCTTGATTGGCGGAGTTATCACATACATGTTATGGGCATTGGGTCTAAGTCAACTTTGTAAGTTGTCTATGAGAAATAATAGCTATCTTTAAAATTTTGTTTGAGAAGAGGCAACAAAGTAGAGATCGCTTGACAAATACTGGAACACTTGGGAAACTCTTGCTAGCATGTCTGTAGCTATTTCTGAGTCTGAGTGTTTCATCAGCAGTTTGTGATTGCCACCACACTCTGAGTGTAATCTTAGCTGACCTAACCCAAGACACGTGTCCACTGCGGTCTGTCTCTGTGTGCCTCTGGTTGCATGGAATTGAACGTAGACCTCACAGCAGCAGTGCCTCCTTGCCACTGTTGTGGTGAGTGTCTGCATCTTTGCAGTAAATAAGCTGCCTGACTCATCTTTCTCCTCTTTCCCACCGTCCCCTAGATTCAAGCCTCTTCTATCAAAACCTATTTTAGAATTACATTCAGAGGACACACTTCAAATTGGTAAGTATCTTTAAGTAATGTGTTATAAACTATATAGCTGTTTTTGCTTGATTTCCTTTTCCTTTCTAAAGATGGTGTGTGTGCATGTGTGTGTCTGCACGTGATGTCACACAGTGTCTGCTCTGATCCCTTTATACTTCCTTCACAGTTACCATGAAGGGGTTTAAAAAGCTTTTTGTGTGACTCTTCTTAGATGTCCATAGGTCCCCAATCTTAACTCTTCAAACCGGGTGTCAAACTCATTTTCACTGGGGGCCACATCAGCCTTGCAGTTGCCTTCGAAGGGCTGAATGTCATTTTAGGACTATAAATGTAACTACTCCTAAACCGAGCAAGGAGCTCGGTGTTGCTGCTGGGTAGAAACAAGGTGCCGGGCCAGATTTGGTCTGTTGGCCTTGTGTTTGCCACCTGTGCTTTAAAAAAATTTTTTAAATTAGTTGCCAACATTTTGATGAGATTTTTAATGAAAATCTGACATTCCTGCTTTCCTTGGAAAGACCAGCTCTGGCAACTTTGGACCCTCACTCCTATGTGGAAGTCATTAAAAGGGGCCGAGCATCTGCCGCTTTTGTCCCCACCATTCCGTCACCCGCTTATATTAGCTCCTTGGTCCCTGCAGTCTTGTTTTCCCCTCCAGTTTTAATTATGAATGTTTCCAGCAACACTTTCCGCATTTCCACATTTTTGAAATTAAGATAAATCTCTTCCAGAGTCTTCCATCATTTTCAGTTTGTGTCTAATAGAGAAGTGCAAGGAGCTTAATAATAATTCAGGTTGGAAAACGTGCTTGGAGAAGGTGGTCTTCTTGGATGGCCGGCCCAGATCACCCGGCAGCCGTCACCCGGCTGATAAGCCCCCTTTTACTCACAACCACACTGCACTAGTCATTCTGTCCTTGTCGTGATTGGGTGCCCAGTTACGTTGCCACAGACAATGTCTCCCTCAGTTATACCAGTTGTAAGTGGAACCTCTTCAGACTTTGCCATTTGTTTGCCTTTCCACACTTCTGCTATTGTGACTCTACAGGTTTGGTTAATATTTGTGTCAGAACTATTATGTGTAGCAAAAGATCTAGTACTTTACATGGCTTTTGATCAACGTAGAAATACACGAAGTGGAAAATAAAGACCCTCTACAATCCCTCCGCAAACCGAGAAAACGAATGTTCGTTGTTTCTACTACAGGTGAATGTTGTTCCCAGAGATCAGGAGAGGAACACACAAATGCAGCCCAGTGCTTAGCACGTGGAAGGCTCAGTAGATTTCTGCTGAATGAGTGTGTATTGAATAAATATGTGTTGTAGTTCAATAGGTGTGTTCAGTGAATGAATCTGTATGTTTATCTGTAATTTTGACAAACTGAATGATTAACATGTACTGTTTGCAGCTTGCTGTTTTCACACCCCAGCAAATCATGGCTGTCTGCCTGTCTGTTTGGGTAGCCTCTACATCAGCGATTTTCAACCTTTTTCATCTCGTGGCACACATAAACTAATTACTAAAATACACATACACTAATTACTTAAACTTATATACATATAATATATATATTATATATTTTTTGGCTCTCTGACCAAAAAAAATGTATGATTTTGATTCATTCACACCAGAGAGCTATTGTGTTGGCTATTGTCATTTTTTAATTTGACGGTCCAAGGGAAAAGAGGTCAGTGCCCCTGACTCAGTAGTCAGGTATTGCATGTTTGAAAAACTCTTGGGGCACATCAGTGTGTCGTGGCACACGGGTTAAAAATCGCTCTTCTATATCATTAATTTCAACAGCTTCATAGTATTTCTTTGCATGGAAATTCCATTTTATTTAATCTATTTCCTACTGATGATCATTTAGATTGCTTCCTTTTTAAATGTTTTTATATTAAACAGTACTATAGAAAACATATGTCTGTGTCCACATTGCCAGCTCAAAGAATTACACACTATGGATTCTACTAGCTAGAGCTACTGTTCAAGACCCTACTTACTAATTTCTGTTTCCACTAGAGGGAATAAGGATTCTCAGTCCCTGCCCTCTCGCTGGGTATTCTCATTTTTAAAATCTCTCCCACTCTGGCTAACTCTGTTGCCCCGTACTCACACACCCACACCAGGCCAAGGGCATCCTCACTCCTGAGTGTGGGCCGCCAGGGGAGGTGTGCAGGCAGGGCACACCAGGGAGCCGGGGCCTCCCTCCTGTGGAGGCTGCATGGAAGGAGGCATGTGGGGCTGTGTGGCCTGGCTTAGGTGCCGGGCAGCTGAGGTGCTCCTGGGGCTGCTGTGTCCCCAGTGCCTGGGCCAACACTGCGGGTGGCCTGTGTAGCTCCTCCTAGAATACCTATCTGGAGCTTTACTATTTCTGGAGACTGCCTTACACTCTTCCTGCTTGGAGTCTCCAGGGTGCTAAGTTGACTGCACAGACTGCTTTCTCCATGTTTCCATGGCCAGAGACATGACCTGACACCTTTGATGACCAGTGTCCAGGGGCGACCCTTGGCTGATGCACCCTAGAACTTAAAGTATGGGTGGATGGAGTTCAGAGGATTGTTTGTGAGGTCACCCAAGTCACAGCTTGTCAGGATGGTGTCATAGCCTTGCTCAAGTGATAAATCAGACTGGAAGGTACGCTGATAGAAAATGAGAGATACTGAGACATTTGAAGCCTCATGAGAATCCTATCATGTCTGTCCTTAAACAAATGGGGACAGTATGCTAGTGATGTACAACTTCTTTTACGTGGAATGGGGCTGGGTCATCTCTCATTGAGTGACCCACATCAGGTAATGTGGGACAAATTTATGAAAGAACTTTGTACAGGCAGAGTTTGCCTCCCTTAGCTAAAGAGAGGCCTCAAATTCACAAATCAATCCAAAGAAGAGAACCTAATAGGAAATCATAAACATTTTACAGAGGCGCCAAAGGATTAATGGAAATTTTTGGAAAAGATAAAGAAACTGAATTTAAGCAAAAGATGCCGAATAACTGCAAAACAACAGCAGATGAGTTAAAGAAGCTGACCCATTTGCAGGCAGAAGAGCTGCTCTCCATTGAGAAAGAGCTCGAATCAAATGAAATAGAAACACGATTTTGGAAGCAAAAATATAATTCTACCTTTGAAGAGGAAATTGTCTACCTGGAGCAAAAGATCAAAAGAAATGATATTGAAATTGAAGAGGAAGAATTTTAGGAAAATGAATTACAGATTGGACAGGAAAATGAAAAACAGCTGAAGAATCAATTTCAAGAAATAAGACAGAAAAGGACAGAATGTGAGAGAAAATGAAAGGACTATTTGTCTCAAATCCAGACTTTAGAAAGGAGTCTTAAAGCTAAAAAATTGCAGCAGGAAGTCCAGGAGGCACAACTCAGTGAAGAAGAGGCTCAAGGAAAGATCAGTAAGGTCAAAGGGGAAACTGACATTCAAGGCCAGACGAGTCTGAGGCTGGAAAATGCTCCTAAGGCTGTGCAAGATCTCTTGGACAAGCCACCAAACGATTACAGGACAAAGAAGAACTGGAACAGTAGACTGAAGAGCTGGTTAAGTCAATCTCCAGCAGTTTATGCAGCAGAGAGGGATAAAAGTTCGTGTTTTTCCAGTGGAGCCCATTGACTGGAGCCCTCACGTAGAGGTAGTCGTAGAGGCCTCACCTGCAGACATAGGAGTGGAGGCACCATTCCAGTCTGGGTGCCTGAAGCGGCCGGGGTCATCTTGGCAGCTCCCAGGAATCTCTGTATGCTACAGAATCCTATCTCATCTGGTTTTAATGCTGAAAGCATATATGCATAACATCTGTCATCTAGGGGAGAGACCCAGTAAAGTTATGACAGACAATAAAAATAAATAAATACGTAAAATTTCTCCCAATCTGATAGGCTGAAATGATGTCCTGCTATTTTAAAATGTTATATAACTTTGAATGCTGAGATGGCATATTTTTCCGGAATGGTAAAACTCCTTTGAAACTTGCTCTGAGGCTGTGTCCTGTAGTAAATACCTTCCATTCCCCACATAGTGAGGGGAAGTCATCCTTGGAGGTCAGGTAATGGACCGATTTCTGCACAGCTTGAGTAGCCCTGACTTCAGAGTGGCGCCGGAATCATGATGGAGTGTGTGCTGTTGTGTGGGAGAGCTCCTGTGGATAAGAATAAATCTACCAAGACATGATCTCTTGGGGAGGAAAGGTAGCCAATCTCTGAGGAGAAGAGCCTCGAGCACCTCTTTCCCTGGGCTTTTATTGGGTTTAGTTTGCATAGGAATACAAGGCGTGTATATATACACATAAAGCTCAATCATTGTCAGGCAGTAATGATCAAGGAATAGATAACATTCAAAGACTTATAAAGGCTTATTCTAAGTCAGGGTCAGATAGAGTGATGCCAAAGGGCCATAAAACTTTGGGAAACAAACTTATATTGTGCTTGGACCCTTAACATTTAAATTGAGGGCATTCTTAGCAAAGCAGGTTTCACAGGATTTTATGCATTCTTTCTTAGGCCTGATCGCTGCCTCCTCCTCCCCGCCCCCCGCCCCCTGCCCACCACTTGGAACTGCCTGTCCCCGCACAGGGCTATAAGCCCCTTTGGCATTGTTTCAGGCCTGAATCAGGTGGGAGATGTGGGCAGCCAAGAGATTAGGAGACTTTTTACAGATAGAATGAGGACTCAGGCTATGACAAAACCGAGGGGTGAGGGTCTTTTGTCCCTCATCTATAATCCCCTAAGTCCTTCCCTGATGGCCCCTTCGAGACTGTTCCTGTCTTGGGTTGTCCCTCCCTTGAGGAATCTTACCCATCATTGACTATCCAGCCATCCTCCAGGGGCCAAGCAGAGTGAAGTAAAGGGGGCAGAGGCTGCACCTCTGTCAGGAGGATAAGCTTTGTCTCCTTAGTGGCTTATGGTCCCAAGGTCTTTTTACTCAGCCTTAGTCATGGGGGGTTACAGCTTCTGAAACCAGGCAGGGTGGTTCCCAACACTGTTGGAATCATCAGAGTCTATCATTAATGAGTCTCGGGCCATCTCCAGCGTTTCCTGGGTGACATGCCAGCATGCTGTGGATATGGCTGGGCCATAGCCGGATGTGCCTCAAGTCACTGACCCCGCCATGTCCCCTGTACCTTGTGCTCAGTTTTTAAAAGAGTAATCATAACAGTGTGCATTTCTACTTTATGAGCTACCTGTAGCTCCAAATCTCTGGTAAGACATGTCTCCCCTGAACTTCATGCTTCAAAATTCTGTGTTTTTGTTGTTGTTGTTAGGGTTAGAAAACTTACACTAAATATGCTTATTATTGTTTTGGCTGGTATGGCTCAGTGGATTGAGTGCTGGCCTGCAAACCAAAAAGGTCTCTGGTTCAATTCTCAGTCAGGGCACATGCCTGGGTTGCGAGCCAGGTCCCCATTTGGAGGCATGCAAGAGGCAACCTATCAATGTATCTCTCACACAGCAGTGTTTCTATCCCTCTCCTTTCCTTCCCTTCTCTAAAAATATATAAATAAAATCTTTTAAAAATATGCTTATTATTAATATGTATATTATTTGCAAGAAGGCACATAGGCGTTTGGGAATCATTTGACTTCATAGTGCGGTAGACAAGTTCTTTCCTATTCTTTATATGCTTTTTTTTTTTTTTTTTGCATTATCACTTTTTAAAAAATTGTTGTTCAAGTACAGTTTTCTGCCTTTTCCCCTGACCCCTCCCTATCATCCGAGCCCTCCCTGCCTCCCTTCCTTGTTTCCACCCCCCCCCCTGTTGTTATTGTCCATGTGTCCTTTAAATTGTTCCTGTAAACCCTTCACCCTTTCCCCCTATTATCTCCTCTCCTCTCCCTTCTGATCACTATCAGCCTGTTCTCAATTTCAGTGTCTTTGGTTATATTTTGCTTGCCTGTTCATTTTGTGGATTAGGTTCCTGTTAAGGGTGAGATCATATGGTACTTGTCCCTCACTGCCTGTCTTATTTCACTTAGCATAATGCTCTCTAGTTCCATCCATGCTGTTGCAAAGGGTAGGATCTCCTTCTTTCTCTCTGCTGCGTAGAATTCCATTGTGTAAATGTACCAGTTTTTTGATCCACTCATTGACTGATGGGCACTTAGGTTGCTTCCAGCACTTGGCTATTGTCAATTGTGCTGCTATGAACATTGGGGTGCATAGGTTTTTTTGGATTGGTGTTTCAGGGTTCTTAGGGTATAATCCCAGCAGTGGAATTGCCAGGTGAAAAGGCAGTTCCATTTTCAGTTTTCTGAGGAAATTCCATACTGTTTTCCACAATGGCTGCACCAGTCTGCATTCCCACCAACAGTGCACTAGGGTTCCCTTTTCTCCACATCCTCTCCAACACTTGGCGTTTGTTGCTTTGTTTATGATGGCCACTCTGACCCATGTGAAGTGGTATCTCATTGTGGTTTAAATTTGCATCTCTCTGATGGTTAGTGATGCAGAACATCTTTTCATTTGTCTCTGGACCCTCTGTGTATCCTCCTTGGGGAAGTGTCTGTTCAAGTCCTTTGTCCATTTTTTAATTGGATTTTTTGTCTTCCAGGAGTAGAGTCGTATGAGTTCTTTATATATTTTGGAGCTCAAACCCTTGTCCGAGGTATCATTGGCAAATATGTCTTCCCATACGGTTAGTTCTCTTTTCATTTCAGTGCTGTTTTCGTTAGCCATGCAGAAGCTCTTTAATTTGATGAGATTCCATTTGTTTATTCTTTCCTTTACGTCCCTTGCTCTAGGGGACATATTAGTGAAAATATTGCTGCATGGAATGTCTCAGATTCTCCTGCCGATGTTTTCCTCTAGGATTTTAATGATGTCACAACTTAATTTAACTCTTTTATCCACCTTGAATTTATTTTTGTGTGTGGTGTAAGTTGGTGCTCAAGTCTCATTTTTTTGCATGTATCTGTCCATCTCTTCCAACACCATTTGTTCAAGAGGCTATCTTTGCTCCATTTTATGCTTCTTTCCCTTTTGTCAAATATTAACACATTGCGTACCGCTCATGAGTTTTCTCGTTGTTCACACTCCATCTGTTATGGACCTTAGATGTCAACACACTGTCTTGTCCACATCAAATGAAGCGATCTCATTGGTGGAAACCGTGCAGGTCAATCTATGAAAAACTATATAATTGCACGAACCCATAAAGCATTGCGGTTACATTGTATTTTGGTCATTCGAATAGTCTTCGTCTTCAAGTTCCTGGCACTTTTAGAAATGCCCCCCTCTCAGAAAAAGGAAGGAAACCAACGAAACTGATACACTTCTGGAAGTATTTAACGATAATTTATCAGATGTTCCTAGTGAGATCGAAGATGCAGATGACTGTTGTTGACGATTCCGGAGATGATCTGTAGTTACGATGATTTAAGTAACGTGCAGTTTGCCCAAAAATGTGCAGTCCCTGGTGTATGTCTTAGAGATTTCTGTGTGGTATGCAATGTGTTAATTGACCATAGAGACTTGGCTTTATTTCTGGGCTCTGTATTCTGTTCCATTGGTCCATGTGTCTGTTCTTATGCCAGTACCAGGCTGTTTTGATTACAGTGACCTTGTAATACAGTTCGACATCAGGTATTGTGTTCCCTCCTACTTTGCTCTTCTTTCTCAAAATTGCTGCAGCTGTTCGGGGTTGTTTATGGTTCCATATAAATTTCTGAAATGTTTGTTCTATATCTGTGAAATATACCATTGGTACTTTAATAGGGATTGTATTGAATCTATAAATTGCTTTGGGTAGTATGGACATTTTGATGATGTTAATTTTTCCGATCCATGAACATAGTATATGTTTCCATTTGTTTGTGTCTTCCTTAATTTCTTTCTTCATTGTTGTGTAGTTTTCTGAGTACAGGTCTTTTACCTCCTTGGTTAGGTTTATTCCTAGGTACTGTATTTTTCTTGTTGCTATATCAAAATGGGATTTTTTCCCTGCTTTTTGTTTCTGATGTTTCATCGTTTGGTATACAAAAATGCCTTTGATTTCTGGATATTGACTTTGTATCCTGCTGTTCTGCCAAATTCATTTATAAGGTCGAGCAGTTTTTTGGTGGAGTCAATAGGATTTTCTATGTACACTATCATGTCATCCGCAAACAATGACAGTTTTGTTTCCTCTTTTCCAATTTGGATGCTTTTTTTTTTCTTGTTTGATTGCTGTGGCTAGGACTTCCATTACTATGTTGAATAGAAGTGGTGAAAGTGAGCATCCTTGTCATGTTCCTGATCTTAAGGGGAAGACTCTTAAATTTTTGCCCATTTAGTGTGATGTTGGCTATAGATCTCTTATACACGGCCTTTATTACATTGAGGAATGTTCCCTCTGTTCCCACTTTGCTGAGTGTTTTTATCAAAAATGGGTGTTGTACCTTATCAAATGCTTTTTCCATGTCTATTGATAATGATCATGTGATTTTTGTCTTTAGTTTTGTTTATGTGGTGTATTATGTTTATTGGTTTGCAAATATTGTACCGTCCTTGCATCCCTGGGATGAATCCCACTTGATCATGTTGTATAATCTTTTTAACGAATTGCTGGATGCGGTTTGCCAATATTCTGTTGAGGATTTTATCATCTAAGTTCGTCAGTGATATTTGCCTAAAGTTTTCTTTCTTTGCTATGTCTTTATCTGGTTTTGGGATTAGGATGATGCTGGCTTCATAAAAAGAGTTTGGGAGTCTTCCATCTTCTTGAATTATTTTGGAATAATCTGTGAAGGATGGGGGTGAGCTCTCTGTTATATGCTTTGTAAAATTCTCCCGTGAAACCATCTGGTCCAGGGCTCTTGTATGTTGGAGGCTTTTTGATTACTCAATTTCATCATCTGTTATTGGTCTGTTCAGGCTTTCTGCTTCTTTTTCATTGCGTTTTGGAAGATCATATTTTTCTAGAAATTTTTCCATTTCACCTAGGTTTTCAAATTTCTTGGCATATAGTTCTTCGTAGTAATTTCTTACAGTCCTTTGTATTTCTGTGGTATCAGTTGTAATCTCTCCTCTTTCATTTCTGATTGTGTTTATTTGGGTCCTCTCTCTTTTTTTTTTGAGGAGTCTGCTTAAAGGCTTGTTGATTTTGTATATCTTTTTGAAGAATTGGCTCCTGGATTTCTTGATCCTTAGAATTGTGCTTTTAGTCTCCATGTCTTTTAATTCTGATCTGATCTTGATTATTTCCTTTCTTCTACTTGCTCTGGGCTGTCTTTGTTGTTGTTCCTCGAGTTCTTGTAGGTGTAGGGTTAGGTTGTTTA
>VMDR010016336.1:0-21313 GCA_007922815.1 Macrotus californicus | reverse complement strand
GAAGGACACATGGACATAACCAAGGGGGAGGGTGGGAGCGGGGGAGGGGGGTGAAATTGGCTGGGGTGGGGGAGAGTAGTGGGGGGAAAATGCAAACTGTAATTGAACAACAATAAAGTAATTTAAAAAATTGAAAATATAAAAAAAGATGCTAAAGGTGTTTCAAATTGGGAACATTTTAAATCATCTCTACATTATTTAGTTATATGTATTTCTTGTGGATAAAAGGTAATTGCCTATTCTTTTAAAATATCTTTCTCTTTATTACCCACTAGCTCTTAAATGTCATTTTAGGGTTGTTACAATTAAATAAATAGACACAACAGTTTCTCATCAGTTTGGGGAACCCCAAGGAATGAGCTACTACATGTTATTTAGAATGACTGGAAATTCACTCCTCAAGGAAGTCACAAATCTCCATTTAACTAAGACCAAAAGAAATTCAAAATTATTTGCTTAAAATAAATATACCAGCAATTAATTAACCTTACATAATAACAAATTGACAAGAATGTTATTCTATGCAAACACAGCTTTTAAAAATCTATAAACAACACCTTCCTGCCAACTTGTTCCTGCAGAAAATGGCACCTGACTCCAGTTACACAAGTCAGCAGCCTTGGAAATCCAGCATCTTGCCTTGCTGCCCACATCCCACACCAGGTCCTGTAGATTTTATACCCTATTTCTGGAATGTGCCCATGGACTCACTGCCCATCCGGGCCTCCACCGACTCTCACCTGGTTAGTCCGCCAGTCCTGTCTGCAGGCTTGCTCTCCTTTTGGCCATTCTCCACATAGCAGCCAGAATGGGAAGTCTCAGCATGCTCCTCTCCTACTAAACAACCATTAAACTACCTCCCATAATCCTTATGTTAAAAGCCAAACTCTTTAACATGACTTAAATTCATCCAACCTTGCCCCTTGTGCCCTCTCCGTCTCCTGTGCTGGCTCCATTCTCCATTCCCACCTTTTCATCCAGCTGCATGTCCTTGATCCCTCTAAATTGAGTTAGATGGTCTGTAAAGCATACCAATAGCTTCCTGTTCCTAGGTCCTAATCTAGCACATATCATATGTTTTTCATAACTGCTTGTTTAATTTTCTGTTTCTACCGATACACTCTACAAGCTACAATTGAACAGGAATTGGTCTTTATTCAAAAGTGTATCCTCATCTCCCCACACTGAGACTGACAAAATGTCAGTGCTCAGTAGATGCTAGCCGAGTGAATGAAAGAGGTAAAACACAAAGAAACAAAAAGGAGGATTCAACAGACAGGGAAACATAATTGATTGTAATACCATTGATCAAGTATAATTCATTAGCCAAAGGTTCATACAAATAAGAAAACACTCAAATATAAATGTGTAAAGGAAAGGAAAAATCATTTGCCAAAGTGTAAATAGGACTCTATAATAAACATACTGGCAACTATTTAGCCACACTTCAGTAAAATGTCCTCTCTTCTTGGAAAATGATTGGAGACTTTGTCTTCTAAGAGAAGACAGTGCTAGCAATTGAGGGAGGGTGTGGTGAAAGGAATAATCTCATATAATTTCTATGGGAAGCATAAACTGACAAATATTTTTGAAAAAAATTAGTTAATATGTAATTTGAATGTATGTATCTTGTAGAAATTTATCCTAATCAAAAAATTCTAAATATAAAAAATTATAAAACTACACAAAGCAGCATTATTTTCAGCAGTAAAAAATTTGAAGCAATCTAAATATTCAATAGAACAGACTATGTAAGACATGACGTATCCTGTAGGTACATTATTATTTAATTTTTATAAGAATCATTAAGAAGCAATTGAAAAAGATGCTTATAAGTAAAAATATTAAATTTTAAGTACAGCATAATTATATATATAAAAACTATGAATTACAAAAAGGCTGAAAGCATTATTGTCTGTCACAATTATTCGGTTAATCAGTGAAAACAGAAGGTCTGCCTAAATTATTCTTAAATTTCCACTTTGTTCATGTGAGCTGGTCTAATAATTATGTCTTTGTTATAAAGAAATAAAAATACTTTCCATTGGCTTTGCTGTCACTATTTTGATAGGTGTTTTGGGAGAAATCAGAGAAAGAAGTGGTCACAGTGACTCAAAACCATGCCTTGTATGCAAGTATCCTTTGCTTGCATGCTATCCTTATGATTCTTTAGAGGATAGTTACTCAAGTTCTTTTGAAATAGTGTCGTAAAAAGCATCAAATGTGTTCCTGACAAACCACTGCTATAATTCACAAAGAAGAAATTTAATAGTTGGAAATATCTGTATTGTTGTATGGAACAAAATAGATAACTGTTTATCCTCATGTAAATGGATAATACAGATTGATAGGAAATTACAAAACCATAGAAAAATTTCACAATGCAATGCTCAAAGGGATCGTTCTTTTAAAAAGGATTGTGTAAAAGCAAGCAGAATCAAGATGGGATTAGTCATGCAAGAGATTTACCGGAGGAAATACCTGGGAGGGAAAAATGAGGAGGGAGCCAGAGGAAGCTCAGAAAGCTGTCAGCTCCTGATGCAGGCCTGCCCCAGCGAAGGAAAGAGGGAAGGATGGACGGTAGGGTAGGAAGCATTTTGGACTGCAGTGCAATTCTAGGGAAGTTCAGCGAGGTTGCGGGGATGTCCTTGAGACAAACTCATCCACCCAAGGAGCCCTCTCTCAGGAATGGCCCTCACTTAGTATTTCTACCATGTTTAGTCAGATGGACCTGAAGCAGCCCATGGTAACTGTGGCTTTCACATGAACACAGGGATGGATTCAGAGGACAGCGGCAGGGGAAATCATCAGTTAATTATGCTCTTTGCAATGCCAGCTCTCAGATCTTTGTCATGGCTGCAACAAGCAGTAATATTTAATTACATTCAGAATACAGCATCTTATTTTATAATAGAGCATCTATTTCAGTGCTTACTCAAAGTAGCCATCCAGTTATCTGATGGAATTTTTGATGTAAGATGATCGTGAGTGTTTCATGACAACAGCTCAGGCAATAATGAGGAAGGCATATAACTCGATTGTTTTGGTGGGGACACTTAGGCATGGAGAAGCTAAAAAACTTACAGAGTTAGAAATAAGTAACAAACCAGAATCCAAACCACTGTTGTTTTAATATAAGGAGGCTTCTTCCCTTTCATATTCACATACGTGGAAATAAAACAGAAATTTTAGGATCTTAGCATAGATAATATGTCAATACCCAAGGCCAGATGCCTCTCTAGATCACTGTTACATGAAGTAAGAACAGAGTTTTCACAGTTAAATACACTTATTTCAGAATGAAATCAAAGGACAATCTATTCATAAATCTACTCATAGATCTATGAGTAGATTTGTGAATCTATGCAGCAATCTATTCATAAACTTTCCTGAGAGACATTGATTTTCCATCAATTATTTCATTTTCTGACTCAGCAAATTAGGGAGAAATATCAACAAATCTTGAGACTACATATTCAATTCTGAAATTCAACCAAAGAAAAGGAACCTAAAATGTCCTTCTGTCCATTGGGCTCAGAGATGTTATTTAATGACTTGAAAATAAACCCTAGCTCCAAATATTCTCATCTGACTTACATAGAAAACAGGTTTTTAAAAATTTTTATACATGCAATGATGTGATCTTTGATAACTCACCTTTAAAATGAATGTTTTAAGCCCTGGCTGGTTTGGCTCAGTGTATTGAGCACCAGCCTGTGAGCCAAAGGGTTGCCAGTTGGATTCCCAGTCTGGGCACATGCCTAGGTTGTGGGCCAGGTCCTCAGTTCAGGGCACTCAAGAAGCAACCACACACTGATGTTTCTCTCCCTCCCTTTCTCCTTCCCTTCCCCTTCCTCTAAAAATAAATAAATAAAATCTTTAAAAAGAATAAAATAAAATGAATGTTTTGCTCCGCCCAACTATTGTGAGAATGGTTTCTTGCACTTTATTAGGCCAAATTTTGAAGAGAGCAACTTGGGGATATTTGAAAGCTATATCAGGTCATTCAAGCAAAAGAGCTATAACTTTCTTTAGAGTGGTCTACTAGTCTAAAGATTTGTTGATGCTCAAGGAGCAGTTTACTGTTGTGAGATATTTATATCACTTCAAATACATTCCATAACCATCATGAAGAAAGAATTTTATTTTCCAACGATCAAGCACATGTTTGCCCCAACATATGAGTCTCATCATAAACAGCTCTAACCTTACCATCTCTATTGGTAGTTTCTTTTAGTTCCAGATTTTAGTATTTGAAAGTTCCCCAGGATCTTGTGAATATTATATAACAGGTTGTTGAGTGGGGAGGGGTGAATTTTAAACTCACTAAAAACATCATTTCCAAGGCACCTTTGGAATAACATCCAAAGCTGGTTTGTCTTGGATTTTTTTTCTTACCTTGAACAATCCCTAAGTTTTGGTAGGAAGGTACATATATTTAAAATTACGACTTACATTAGTAGTCTCTACTCAGGTACAATATTTTAAAAATAAGATAAAATAAAATGTATTGCCATAGAAATTTTCTATTTCCTCAGACTTTGAAAAATGAAATCCTCTGTTTACTTGTAACAACAATGGTAACAGTCCAAGTTTCAGGGACCGTCATCGCCAGATTTTCAATTGAGCCTGAAACAGCCTACCTCAAAGATCTCTCTTGGGCAACTCAGTAACTTTATCTTTTTTCTACTCTGGCCATCTATGTAGTTAAACAGAGAAAACTCACATCATTTATTTTGCACATTCGACTTCACTCCCTTGAGGCAAATTCATTCTTTGGGTGAAGTGGAACTGCAAATGATGTCCTAAACATTCGGTCATTTAGACAGAGACAGAATATACACTCCCTGCTCAATATACATTAGGTCACTGGCATTTTTGCATAATGATTTCATAAAAATATAACCATGTGCATGACAGAAAATAAATTTTAATTTCACTCAGAAAAAAAGACATTGAAGGAAGTAATTCAAAAAGTTTAAAACAATAATTTGATTTTTTGTGTGTCAAAATCACCCAAAATATTCAAATTCAAAATCAACCAGGGGTAAAATAATCAGAAAATCTTGGGCCTTGAAAGAACCTAAGAGGTTGTTTTAATTCAGATACAATTTCAGATGTGTGTAATGGAGACCCAAATTAACATTGGCTTAAGCAAGATGGAAGTTAATTTTTCTCTTATGTAACACTGCAGAAGTCAGCAAACATTGCTGGTAGGAATGCTCTGGCGTGTGAGGTCGCCTAGGGACCCAGAGCCCTTCTATCATGCTGCCCTGCCATCATTAGCTGCTCATCACCAAGTTCCTATTTCAGGCACATCCTGAATATTGTGCACATCACTTCTCTTGTTCCCATTGTCCAGAAATAAGTCACTTGGCCACACCTAGATGAGAAATAGGCTAGGAATCACAATGTTTGTTTTAAACCTTTATGTGCCCAGCTAAAATTTATTTACTATGGAAGAACAAAAGAGATTTTAGAAGATTAACTAAAAGCCTGTGCCCCAGAATCATTTTACGTCCTAATATATAAAACAAATAAAAGTTAAATTTTTTTATTGAAAGCAAGGTATGGTGAGAGGTTGGCCACCCATCCAGTCTGTTCATTCCTCATGAGGTTCCCCTAATGACTAGGGCCCTGTTGGACACATGTAGAAACCATTGCTCTAGACAAGGGATGGAAAATCAAAATGTCTAAAAATGTCAGGCAAGTGAAGTAAATAAACATAGCAGTTTCAGTGG
This sequence comes from Macrotus californicus, assembly GCA_007922815.1. Lineage (NCBI taxonomy): Eukaryota > Metazoa > Chordata > Mammalia > Chiroptera > Phyllostomidae > Macrotus > Macrotus californicus. Next base: position 15,572 of record VMDR010016336.1, on the reverse strand, counting down.
GTCTCATGGCTGGCAGCATGATAACCAAAAGAGAGCATCAGTTAAATCAAAAGGAGTCTGCTGTAGTCCATTCCAGTATACTGCTGAGTTGCAAATCTGTGGGGCCACAGTTACCAGACATTTCAATTTTTCAAAAGAAGCCAGAAATCTATATTTTAGTGAATCTCCTGCTTTTTTAGATATTATTACTAGTTAATACATCTTATAATATTGTAAAAGCCAAAAATACATCTGCCAACCAGGTTTACTCCAGGGCCACTCTATACAATCTATACTTGGCTGCTCCCATCATTTCTGAGACAAGGAAATGGGAGCCAAGAGAAGCTGAGAGACTAGCCCATGGTCACCTGCCTAGCCACACCTGGTCAGTGTTTTGTCTTTCCGTTTAGTATTTTTATGCTACATCATCATAAAATGTCACTGTGAAGTTCAGAACAGCCAATAGGAAAAAATTATTTTAAAGTAATCTAATTTTATACTACAGTTTAGTGTTCAGCTTTGAAATGAAATATTTAACAGCAGCTCAAGTGTGTGTTCTATGCCCCATTCCCTCTGAACCACATAATTGAAAATAATACCTGCTCTGTTTTCTACCTTCCTGGCCTGGATTTGCCAGAACCCTGGCTGCTTGATCAGGAGCAAATGAGAAGCGTCAAAGGATATCCCTGGCACCCGCCCAGCAGCCGGTCTCTACTCCATGCCGCGTGGCCCATTTCATTGCACATTCATGTCGTACTGTGGCAGATTCACTGCAAAACACATTTTTCACTTTTCCGTGTATTTTTTCTGTGTGCTGTCAAGTTATATGGTTAAATCTTTCTGGCCGAAAATTTTAAATATATGAAAATGAATAACTTTACCTTCAAAATGCCTGAATGGAACTAAATTGCTCATGGATTAATTACATGGCACTGGCATAAGCTGTTTGAGGAATGTTTCTATTGTTTAGTAGTTTCTTCTTGCAAAGAATCTGATGCTAAAAGTATGTGTCAAGTATCCAAACTACCGCACACATTATTTCTACTTTAAGGCAGGATCTTTGAGTCCAAAACTTAGATGAAAGGATACACTTATTTTCTGCTTTTTTTTCTAGAACTTTTACTTTCATCAATCTTTCTAACACTTAAATCAGACATTTTTTTTTAATCCAGTGAATGTTATTCTAAATGTATAGTAAGAGAAAATGTTGGACATATAAGTAGTCTACATGCATAAGATAATTCAAAAAGATATTTAGTTTTCAAATTTGAACTTTCTTAATTTAAAATTGTCAGAGCCCTTTTACCCTGAGGTTTTGGTGCTTCTGTGGTATTAACATTTGGCAAAAGGAATGTCTGTAGGGACCTACCTCAGAAAACAGAGTCAAGGGGTGAGTTTGGTTTGGCTGGGAAAACATAATACTTTTCCATTTCCTATTTCTAATGTCTTAAATCATCAGATTTTATTAATAGAATAAATTGAACCACATGAAACAATTCCAACAGCACTGATAGAAAAACACAGACCCAAATGTATAAACAAAGCTGTTCTATTTCCTGGTCACTTTCTGCAGTCTTACCTTTTTTTTTTTCCATCTTTCTTTATTCTGCATCCCTTTTTTCTGTTTATGTCCATCATAATTGATTTGTTTCCTCTTTTAACTTTCCCTCAACATTCTCTCTGGTTTTGCCTCATTATTGCAAGTGCATTCCTAAAAACTTAGTGTAAATTATTTTAAATTCTATTACATTTTATGTATAAATTCTACTTTCTTATAGAGTTACCTAATACTTTTATAAATGTCTTTCCACATGAAAACGTTTCTGACATAAGCATTGCTATGGGTTGAACTGGGTCCCCTCTCAAATTCATGTGTGGAAATCCTAACCCCAGTACCTTAGAATGTGACTGTATTTGGAGACAGGATCATTAAAGGGGCAATAAAGATTAAATGGGGTCGTTAGAGTGGATCCTAATCCAACCTAACCTGTCTCTTTATAAGAAGAGATTAGGACACAGATACACATGATGGGAAGACCGTGTAAAGACGAAAGGAGACCACAGCCCCACTACAAACCAAGAAGAGACCTCAGAAGAACCAGCCCTGCCAACAGCTGGATCTCGGCCTTCTAGCTTCTGGAACGGTAAGGGAAGAAATTACTGTTGTTGAAACCACCCCGTCTGTACTGTTATGACAGCCCCAAACAATCTGATGCAAGTGTTATCTAAAGGTCACGTTTAAGATAACAAACATTTGCAAGTTACAGATTTTTAAAGGAAAGCTTCCTTCTAATATACCATTCATAACACCCAATATATCAAATGTAGTATTGATAATATAAAAGTTTCACTCTTTATAGTCCATGAGGGGGTAATTTTGTCAGACCCATAGTAATTCATTACATTTCCTTTCCTTCAGCTTGTTTATCTATTAAATAAAGAAAACAGTAAAAAAAATGTTCTCTAGCTCTAGACCTGATTCTCTGTCTCCCTGATGACAGAGTTAAGCATTGTTTTGAGCATCCACACACACAGAGATGCATTAACATATGGTGGACTTTTTCCGTTGCTTATTGTCTTTCTAAAAATTGGACTTTTTTCCATCCTCTGCCAAAGAGATCAGCTTGACTAGCCAGTTGGCAGTGTTTGTGACATTAAGTGGGGCGCAAAGGTAGGAATGTGATGGAAAGACCAAATCTTAAGCAAGGAGAGTCAAAGAAAGTATGCCTAACAATGAAGCAAGAAGGATGATTTTTTAAGAAGCACAGTAGAGAACTCTTTCAGCTTGGTTCAGTGTGAATCACTTCATGCACATGACATTGAATGAGTTATAAGTTAATGCATTTAAATGAATAGTTATTGAACATTCATCCCCCAAAAATGATGTGAGTCTTTATTTTTCTTACTTCAATTTCACTTACTACCTTCCTCAAGGACAAACAGAATGTCAAGGACAAACAGGAAGCTAAAAAGTTGAGGAAATAAGAAGCTTTCAACAACTCAGCAAAGATGTCTCTCGTCTGATCTGACTTTTACTGCAGCATGCTTCCCTTTTCAATACAGATAAACTGAGGTAATCACATTTACCAATTAAATTACCATGTGAAAGGAGAGAAGGAAACAAAGGAAACCATCTTGAGGGTAGCTGCAGGGGCAGAGAGTTGAGCAAAAGAAAAAAAATATAGAGCAAAGATGGGAAGTAAGCAACAGAAGGAGACTTCTCACCCCACCTCCCTCTCTCTTTCTCCCCATCACCCCTCCCCCTCCTTTCCCTCCTCTTCCATTTGCTAGATATCCTTGTCTCTTTTGAAGTTTCTTCCACTTAAGGTACTAACCTAGCCCCTTGGGGTGCAAGTCTTGTTGTTCTCTTTTCTCTCTTTGCTTATGACTCTTAGTGTTTTGGAAGTGAGGAAGAGGGTGGTAGTAGTTCTTTGAGACAACTTCTTATCTAAACTTCTGTAATTCCTGATTGATTTCTGTGCCACCAAACTGGCCCTTCACTAATCTGTCCACCATACTTCTGCCAGAAATATCTTTCTAAAATGCAAATAAGTCACATTGTTACTATGACTCCCAAAGTTGTACTGAATGCTGTCACATTAATTAGCTCAGCACAAAGACCATCCCCTCACCTACAGTTGTCCCAAAACACTTACAATTCCCAAACATGCTATGCAAGGTGTCTGTACCTGGTTATTTCCTGTTTATCCTTAGAAACTCACCTGGAGTCATCCTCTTCCAGGAAGCGTTCTCTCACCCACATGATTTAGTTAACTCTACATGTGTCTCAGTGAGTTTTATATGGAATTATAATTGGTCAATTTATTTGTCCCCTGCTCTATAAGACTCTAACTAAGATAGCAAAATGTCAACAATAAGGTAGGAATTCGGTATTGGGAGGTGCTAGCACATAGCATAAAGAGAAAATGGTCCAATAAATATCATCATATACCAGCTGTAAATGGTATGTGCCCAGTGGCCACATCTTTTATCCCCTTGCTACCTTAGTATCATCATTTGTGAAGTTGAAAAACCCTGGCTCATAGTAAACACTCAAAAACCGTTATGGTAATTTTGAATACCTAGATTTATCTATGTTTATTTCTCTATCTGTGTCTACACTCTATGCACCAGCCTAGAGTGGGGCAGAGCCTAAACCCCGTGGTGACTCTCCACGCAGGTGTGTCCACAGGCTGCTCTCTAAGTTAGGGCTGTATTCGCTCAGAAATGTGCTGTAGAAGCCAGTTTTTGATAAGTTTATCAAATACCCTTAAAAGAAAATATGTTCACAAGATACATAAAATGTTATAGATTTGAAAAAGACCCCAAGCCAAACTTTTAATTTTATTTAACCACTTCACACCAGTAGAATCTTACTGTTTACTTATGGCTAGAATGATCACACATCCCAGTTTGCTTGGGATGGTCCCAGTTTATGCCTCTCATTCTGGTGTAATGATTAATTATGCATTTCATTCGCAATAGTGTCCAAATTTGGACAATTAATTATATGACCACTCTACGGGGTAGGTCACAAATAACGCCCCGATTTTATTACAAAATCTTTTATTACAAAATCATAAACCTGTAATTCCATGGCATAATAATATCATATTTGAGCCCAGCATGTGACATTTTAGGTGAAATGTTCAAGTTAAAACTATAAATTATTACACTCATATTATCATCCTACCAACCACCCTGAAGCAGGCCTTACTTCTGCCAGACCCTGTATTTGCGGCTCGTGATCATTCTGATTGATTGTAGAGTTTTCTTCTGATTGGCCAATGCCCATGCCATTCCAGTTGTGAAATATTATTAATATCAGATATGCACATAAGCTAATTAAAACATAGAGAGGTGACCTGATTTCTTCTCCTATAAACTGAATTAAATGCCAATACATTAAGTTTTTAGAATAAGAAAAATGAGAAGGACAAGTCAGGAGAGAGCCTAACTCACCAACCCCCCCAGGACTGACCTGGAAAGGAAGGAAACCTGGGCACGTGTGAGTCCCACCGCTGCTGTCTGAGCCCCTCAGTTCCGCCCTCTCCAGCCCCTCTCTCCCACCTGGAACTTCTCTCTTTTCTGGTTTCTTTCAGGTGCAGTCACTGTTCAGGATATTTGTCCCTCATTTCTTCCCTTTCCAGCCCCACAGGAAGTTAAGATGCCCAGTAGACAATTTTTGTTCAAAAGTGGGAATTGTAGCTGTTGTTTCTCTTTATAAGAGCACACTCCATTTGCCTGCAGATGGTTTAGCTAGAAACGTCTTCTACTTGACCAGCCATAGAATTTCTTCCAAGAGTACCTTTCCTTGAAAGTCAGACTAAGGACATCAAGGTCTGTAGTTAAGAGAGCATTATCTTTGCCATACCTGTAAGCCTGACCACCTTAGACTAAAAGGGTAGTGAGAATTGTACCATCCCATCGCTTGGCAAGGCGGAATGTTTCTGCCCCAGGACGACTAACGGAATTTATGTTAACTGAATTCACCTGGTAGGAGAAGCCTGTGCTTATCTGCAGAAAAAGCGCTTTCCAAGGATAATATGATCTTGGAGTAGAGCTTTTATTTTAACCTTCACCAGGATTTTTAAGAGTTATGAGAACTAGAGCAGCGAGTAGCCATTGGTGTTAATTCCATGATTTCCTAGCTTAAGAAAGAGCTGCCATGGTTCAGATTGGAGCATAACTAATTTTACCATTAATGAAGACTGTCCTTAAAGATTTGCCCACCTCTGTCTATTTACTGCCACCCATTAAAAAAAAAACTTTTGAAAAACACAGGGGAATCTGGAGTGGCCAAGAGGAAGGGGGAGGGGTGTTGGTAAACCACTTACTTCAATCTCCACTCGGAAACTGAAACAGAATCTATGTGTGAAACAGTTGCTGTGAGATATGGCAAAGTTTGATGTCAGACAAATTGTTGTACTAAGAAGCATATGGTGAAAAGTTTTTATTTTGCTTTGAAGTAAACAAAAGGTCAGGCGCTGCGTGATTGCAAAAGGCTGTGAAACCAAACCGTGAGTAATCATTTCTACTATCGTGCTCCCTAGACTGGGACAGGAAAGCAGATAAGGGGTTACTTAGAAGAAGACTTCTCAATAGCCACAGTTGACAATCACAGGTCCAGATTTCAAAATGGAATCAACAATCCAATGAAGGAATGTTTGCTTGTCTTTCAGTACATCTGTCCCAAAAGTGCACTTTGGAGGATGGATGTGCTACTTGAGGTGTCAAGGGGCAAACCATTGTCTACTGGTCCGTGACGAGATAAAGAGCTTACACAAGAATGTCAATCAACATAGTGCGTCCTTCATTGAGAACATCTTGCCACCAAAAAATAGATAAATAAATAAACTGAACTAGATAGTACATTTCGTGAAGACATGAGTCCATATTTTTTGGTGCTAGCTTCTGATTTTCTTGCAACTGGTGGCAAAGTGTGTGAACTAACACAAACTTTGAACAGTTGTATACAATACAGTTTGAGCAGCCTGATATAAGATACCAAGTTTTCTGTGTCAGAAATTATATGCAGCTGCTAATAATAGAAACCCCATTACAGAAACTTAAGTAACTTGTAGGGGTGTCCAACCTTTTGTGTCTCTGGGCCACACTGGAAGAAGAGTTGTCATAGGCCACACATTAAATATATTGCGACACATAGTCACAAAAAAATGTCATAATGTTTTAAGTGAATTTATGGTTTTGCGTTGAGCCACGTTCATAGCAGTCCTGAACCACACGCGACCCGTGGGCTGCAGGTTGGACACCCCTGATTAGGGGATTCTTCTCTCACAGGAAAGATGTGGAAGACTACACAGGACTTGTGTGCCCATGATAGCTGAGTTTTATCAGATCCACCAAGTCATAAGGCGAGGTGGACCCACCTGCATTCCATAATAAGATGCAAATACATCTGGGCTCAGGTAGTAGCAGGACTGCAAATAAAGCTACACAGCAGCTGCCCCAGACCCTCATGTTATCTACCAGCATGGCTCCAGCACCTCTCCCTCAGCTCAGACCTGTGCCTCCAAGGAAAGCCCATTATAATCCACAAATGGAGGAGGAAAATGGCCAAGCTTGTCTCACAGACTGAACAACTCTGTGTGTGAGTTCATAAGCCGGAAATGGATGGTTGCCGCTCTGTAGCCCCACTTAGGGAGGCCTTGAAAGGAAGTGGAGAGGGAAAGCCTCCCAACAGACAGGGTGCCAGATAATCCAACTTTGCCAGATAATCCAACTTTGGTATGTGGAAAGAGAAGGGGCTAGAGGCAAGAATAAGTATGTCATAAAGAATAAATAATAAAATTGAAGACAAAGAGGTCTGGTAGAGGTATATAGATGGATCCTTGGAAGTGGGAAAGAGTATTGCATGTTATCCCTCAGAGAGCATCTATCTCAGGGAATATAATGAACAAGAGAGTAGACAGAACGACTGCCCATGGACATCAGCATCTATTGTCCCTGACACAATAGGCACATGAACAGCATAGCCATGGCAGTAGGGATGGAGGGCTGAGCCCGACTGCATGAGTTCCCACTCACCAGCGCTTATTTAAATATTGCTTCCACCACAAGTCCACACCTGCCAGCAGCAGAGACTAACGCACAGCCCCCAGCATGGCACCACCTCTCCAGACCAACTTGGTGCCAAGTGGATTACATTAGATTTCATTCATCCTGGAAAATGCAGTGATTTATCTCGACTATAATCAACACATCCCCAATAATGGGTTTGCCCTCCTCTCCTGCAGAACCTCAGTCAGCACTATGATCCAGGTGCTTACAGAACAGGTAACCCACTGACTTCAGTCCTCACATAATATTTCTGGGGTCACAAGGACCCACTTAAAAGCAAAGGAAGTTAGACAGCAAGCACCTGGTCATGGGATCTTCTATTAAATAATAAAGGTGCTTGAACTTTCTACTGCCCACTGGACCAGCACACATTGGGTATCAAGTAGGACTTGATCCGTCATTCTGTCTGAGGTTTTCTACAGCCCTTCTCTGACTATTGGTGCCTCAGCCAGAGTGCTTTCCTGGCGAGTCCCTTGGACTTCCATTGCCCTCTTCTGAACCCAGTTAAGTGGTCCACTTTCATTATTTCTCCCTGCTTGTTATATCTTAGATTACTCTCACGAAATTTTGCCCTTGTTATATTATAACACAGTTTTTGGAATCTATGTCCCAACATAAGGTTACCAGCAGGACTGAGTTATAGCAATGTCTTTTTGGTCCTTCTAACAGCTAAAAATTATGTTAAGGCAAATAGTAACTTCTAGCAGGTTGGTGGTAACAAAATAAGAATCAGCTTGATGTATCATACTGGGATTTTTTTCGATGTGTATGTTTTGTGATCCCTCTAAATAATTGTTCTTTTGAATTAATAAAAATATTTTTCTCTTTCAGAGATCTTTTACCCATTTCTACAAAATACAGGCAGGATCAAATTTGGTTACCTCTGGTTTTTCCATCTTCTGTCTTCAATTTAAAAATGTTAAAAGCCTACAATAAATATGTTCTTCCTCAAGGTTAAGATTTTTATCCCTGCATTAAATACAATTTTTGCAACATTCTTACCATGTGAGCACAAGCCAACCAATTCCTCAATATTCACAAATTCACTTATAAAACTGGTTCACCGTGGTTTCGTTTATCAACATTATCTGCTCGCTGCCCCCAGAAAAGAGTTGTCTTCATCTGCTTTTTTTCTAGCCCCCACTTCTATGCCTCTTGCTCATATTCCCATTGCCATATTGTATTTTATTCAGACAGCTTAAAATATCACAGCGCCTCTCTACCCACACAACATTGTCTTCTTATTTTTGTAATATGCACCTCTTTTCTTTTAATAAAATCTTGGCCCACTTAGCTGTATTCCTGGAACATCAAGCCAGAAGTTCTTATTTTTTTTCCAGTTATTTCTTCCAAAATATATCACACATTACTTTACTCATAAAGCTTACATCATCTTCTTTCATCTCTAGCAAGAAATGGCTACAAGCATGCCACTTGGAGTAATTCTTAGTTATTTGATAATCAAAATTCCCATAACATAATCCCCAGGCAGTTCATGCTGATTTATCTTTTGAAACATTTTCTGACAATAAAAAGTTGCTGAAACAATTCTGTGATGTCTGTGTTTTACGGCTTCAAAGAGGTTTTCCCTCTCCATGTCAGCATCCCCTTTTTCTACTTGAGTCCCAGGAGGGACAGGATGGACCCAGCGAAGATTAAACCCTCCCATGCCTATTACAGATCCACCTTCAGCAGTCCTCTTTGCCCATCACAAACCTTATTCTTTCCTTTGTTCCTTTTTTTGAAGCATTAACCCTCCCTCTCCTGGATTGTTTTTCTCAATGTGAAACCTTCCCCAACTTCCCTGACATCCAGCATTTCCATCTAAAATACTGAATACACTGCTGTGTATTTGTTGTAACAATAGCGTAGATGTGTGTGTGTGTGTGTACATGCCTGCATGTGTGTGCACACAGTGCTTGCTTTGGCTCATCAGGAACTTACTGAATTGGTCATTATCCATCCATATACCATTTATTGAACACCTCTTCACGCCATTCACTATGCTAGCTGCTCAATCAAGTGGTCCAGCTTCTTAAACTGGAGAAAAAAAGAAACACAAGAAAATAGGTGGAAATGACCTAGAGCAGCAATTTTCAATGGGTGTGCCATGGCAGGCATGTCAATGTGCTGCAAGGATTTTTAAAACATGCACTACCTGGTTATTTAGTCAGGGGCATGACCACTGACCTCTTTACCCTTAGACTGTCAAATTAAAAAATAACCACAGCCAACACAACAATAGCCATTTGGTGTGAATGAATCAAAATTACACCTATTTTTTGTCAGTTTGGCACAAAAAATTATTTTCTGGTGTGCTGCAGAATTTTAGTAATTAGTGTGCCATGAGATGAAAAAGGTTTGAAAATCTCTGACCTAGAGTACAAAATCTACAAGATGGCATGGAATTATAAATGCAGACCCCTAAAGCAGAATAAGAAGAGGGCAGAGGAAGATGAGAGTGGAAAGAGAAGGGCCAGTAGATGCAATGGGGCAGAAGAGAAAGGGGGCAGAGTGCTCCAGGCAAAGGAAAGCAAAGACGGGAGGTGGGGTAAGGGCAGTTTACTGAGATTTTAATGAAATGGTTGAGTTAGGTGAGGTGCATGTTTCCACACAGCTGTAGAGGCAAGTCTGGGGAAACAGTGGGAGATGATGCTAGGAAGACAGCAGGAGCCAGTTCACAAGGGACCTGTATCACACGTTGGAGAATTTGCCCTTTGTCCCGCCCCTCTATATGTCTATGATGCTGGTCACTGGACTTCTGACCAGCACAAGAACTTCTAGGTTCTGTTATCTGCTTTCTGTTTTTCAATACTTGACTCTTTTGATTTTAAGCTGTTAACTCAATCTCACACTCTATCTCTCCAGGTTATCCCAAATGCCACTACCACATTAACTGTATTCTTCTATTTTATCTCTTACATCTCTGGCCTAACACCTTCAGTGATAATTGCCCACCAAATACAGCACAAATCCCTACAGAATGTGACCCCAGATGAATGACTCCACCATCATTTCCCATGTCTCCCCTGAACACACAGTGTGCACATGGGGTCCCCCCGCTCCAAACCCTTGCTCACGCAGCTCTTCTCACAGTGTCCCTACTGTTTTCATCTGCTCAAACCTTTCATCTTCCAGACACATCTCTGCTGCTAGTCTGTCTCCTTGGAATCAACAGTGCATCTTATATCTGTTATCTTGCAGCATTTATTGTATTCTGCCCTGTAGTTTCATGTATTTGCTTCACTCATTTGGTTAAGACGATGGCCCCTTCATGGGAAAAGCTGTGTCTAAGTCATTTGGTTCTGACCATAGGGGTTAGGGGAACCCTCAAAAGATAGTCTCTCCTAATGGCAGTTCAATAGTTTCATCTTCATATATGACAGGCAATGTTATTGTTACAACTAAATCAAGAGTATTCTGGAGTTAGTAAAGTTTTCCTGCCTACTCTGATTCCCTCCAACTGGACTTAGGTCTTTCTTAAGTGGGACTTGGAAAAGGAATCATATATTATCCCTTTAAATCGTACTGATTACTGGATAATGTTCCTATAATAAACTTGGAATTGCAAGGGGTTTCTATTATCCATAATGCTTACTTTAGTAAGAATTTGAATTATGTTAACAACTCGTTCTTCCAACTCATTCTTCCTTCTTGTTTTGCAATGATGCAAAGCCCAACCAGAATGCAGTTCCTTAAGCTATAACCCTGGACTCTGGCTCCTTTATTATTTTAGAAATGCCTGCTTCCTGCTTCCAGAGATAATGACTCCTAGATGACCTGCCTTTATTTCTGACACTCGGGGAGAAAGGTCCTCCCAGATCTGTTGTCTGGGATTCCTCTCCTATGTTTCTGATGTCCAGAACTATCCTGTAATTACCTCATGATGTCTCCTTGATTCTCAGCCCCAGGACTTGTTGATCTTGTCAGCCTTGGGCTAAAACTTACTTATTAGCTTGTTAATAAAACCTAAGTTTACCCTCTTGTGAAATCGGATAGTGCCCATTGTTTTGAGCTATACTTCGTTTGTGGGCTTTCACAGCATTTTTCCTATTATATATTAGCTCTACCCACATCTGACTTTCCCACTAAACTCTGAACATTCTTTTTGCTCCTGTCCTCAAATAGAGGGTTGCCTTTCTTAATATATGCTTTCTCCCCAGGGATACCAACCTGCTCTGGGTGTGCAGTGGCATAACTCAAATCTCCAAGCATGTAGTCTCATCAACCCTAAAGCTACTAGATCTTAAGCTCCATGAGAGTAAGGAGGTGCCTTGTGCTCATCAATGGATCCAAGTTTATATTTAGAACAGTGTGTGGCAACAGTCACTGCCAGTCTCAGTGACGTCTGTGGTACAAAAGAATGGTTGGTTCATGTGTAACATTATGAAGAGAGCAGTGCCACATGGGTCTTTTCACATATCTGTAAGTCACAAATATGACTCCAATATTCCCTTCATGCCTTAGAGACAGAACACACTCCAGGATTTGTATACAATTGTGATTTAAAAATTTGTTTATCACAGACATTTTTCATTTATGTGGTTTCATGAGAACACTTTCATTTGAATACTTGAATAATTGTCATTTTTTAAATCCTCACCTAAGGACTTTTTTATTGCTTTTTTAGAGAAACAGGAAGGAGAGAGAGAGAGAGAGAGAGAGAGAGAGAGAGAGAGAGAGAGAGATCAAACCTGAAACCCAAGTATGTGTCCTGACCAGGAATCAAATCTACAAACTTTCAGTGCACGGGATGACGCTCCAACCAACTGAGGCACACTCACTGGCCGGGGCTAATTGTCATTTTTTAAGCTTTACAGGTTCTGGGATTTCTGCTTCCAAAGCAACTACCATACTGCCATGGAAAATCAGGCAGTTTGCCATTAATTTGGGTGTAAAATGTAGTCCGTTGGGATGACTTGAAGAGTCACACATCCCACCCCCAAGGAGGTCTCCTGCCTGCTCTGAGCAGTCCAGACTACTTCCTGGCATGGAATCTCCAAGGACCCTAATCTGAACGCTAAACATTCTGATCTGGAGTCAGATGTGTTACGTTTTGCCACAAGGTGCCCTGAGGGACCTTAATCTTCATGGGACCAGGGACACTGTAGGAAATAACTTAAACCTGGCCAGCAATTTGGGTTTAGATATGCATTTATTATATGAAACTGGGATTCCTTAGAAGAGATCAGACTAAAGGAAAGAAAGTGGAAAGAAAGACTGCTCTGGAGGGACAAAGCCTTGCTGAGGAGTTAGTTTCCAGCGACTGTGTCCGACTGGGTCCCTGCCTGGGTCTGAACCTGGGGGGAGGGGAGCAGAGCATCTGAAGGCTAAGAGCAAACAAGCGGTGGAGGTGGGGGAGCAGTTGATTAGGGATGCTCACTGAAACAAGAGTTCATGGAATAGCTATACAAGAGCAGAGACCATCAGGTGGAGAGGCTGTACCCCGGGCACCCAGCAAGAGGAAATATGAATAGTGTGAGTAAGAAGCATTAGGCTGAAAGGAAAGGAACAAAACTTTAAAAGTTTGTCATGTCACTAATTCAGCTCCTAGCAGCTTTTTCCACTAAAATGCATACTTGGGCAAAAAGAAAACAATAACATCGATTTTCAAGTCTCTATGTGCTAACACTTGTGAAGGAAGGTGAACGGATGCAGATGGCCTCACTTAGATTGGAAGTAGAATCATGGTGCCCAGGAGGGTGCCAGGTAGATGTCCTCACCCTTAGGATGGAGGATTCAGGCTCACTCAGCCTGAGGGTGTTAAAGGAAAACACCACTGAAAGAACTGACTCACCACCTCACAGGTGGCTCAGCAAGAGCTGGTGGAGCCAAGTTCCCCGCCTGCAGAGAGGGCAGAGTCCAGAGAGCACAAGGCCTGGCGCAAGGGCACAAGGAGCCTGAACACCTTACTACTGTTTTATGTTGTTCACATATTCTCATTTACTCATTCAATTCTCAAAACCACCCTGTGAGGTAGGGACTAATATGCCCCTCCCCCCATTTTCCAGATGAGAGAACTGAGGCACACAAAAGCTGAGTAACTCGCCCCAAGTCACACAGGTACTAAGCAGCACAGTTGAGATTCAAAAGCAGTCTGGCTACTCAACCTGATGCCCCATGCCCCTCAGATGATGCTTCTCTAGCACTTACTCAGTCAGCCCTAGGTTCCCCTCCAAGCACTTTGCATAGGTTAATGCATTCAAGGTTGATAGTAAGGATAATAACAGTGTTAGATAAAAACTACCTAAGTCTTCTGTTCCAGGGTAATTAAAAACAGAAAAGAAAAGAATTGGAATTCACTAATCTCTACTACTGCAGAATACAAACTGATATAAAAATGAACTGGTATAAAGAACAGCACGGCTAGGGAAAAGATCCTGATTTCTAAAATAATCATAAAATTCTAATGTAGAAAACAGTGTTATAGAATGAAACAGTGTTACAGAGCAAGGAAAATGAATAAAAAAGAAACAGCACTAAATGTATCACCCTGAGTTGATCCCAGAAAATAATAATGTTGAGTAAAAAAATATCAAGTTACAGAATGATGCATGCAGTGAGAGATCCTTTATATTGTTTCTAGCAGCTTTACTGAGGTATAATTGACATACAAAGTCTGCACATATTTAATGTACACATTTTGCTGAGCTTTAATATATGCATGAACCTATAAAACCATCACCACTATCCGTGTAGAAGACATGTCAATCACCTCCAAGTTTCCTTCTGTCTTTCTCTTACTCTCTTTCTTTTCTCTTTCTCTCTCTTCCTTCTCCCTTTCTCTTTTCCTCCCTCCCTTCCTTCCTTCCTTCCTTCCTTCCTTCCTTCCTTCCTTCCTTCCTTCTTTCCTTTTGATGGTAAGTACACTTAACATGAGATCTACCCTCTTAAAGGTTTAAACGCACAATACGGTATTGTTATCGATAGGTGCTGTGTTGAACAGCAGATCTCTAAAACTTATTCATGAGTGCATAACTGAACTTCATATCAATTTATCAACAATAACTATTTATATTGTTTGGATGGGTAAAGATACACAGTAACAGCCCTGACTGCGAAGTGGAAGGTTACTGATTTGATTCCCGGTCAGGGTACATGCCTGGGTTGCTGGTTCAGTCCCTGGTCAGGGCATGTACAAGAGGCAACTAATTGATGTTTCTCACTCACATCAATGTTTCTCTCCCTCTCTTTCTCCCTTCCTTCCCCTCTCTCTAAAATTAAATAAATAAAATCTTTAAAAAATATACACTAACATTTCAAAGACATGAATGAGAATGATAATCACCACATTCTAGATGCTGGCTACCTATGTGGAGGGGAAGGGAATGTGAATGGGGAGAGTACCCACAGGGCTTCAGTCTTTCATAATGTTTTTCATAATGTTTTATTTATTAGTCTGGGTATAGGCACATGTCTGTTGTCTTTGTCTAAACCTTCTTATATGTTTCTGAAATATTTCTTAAAGTGAAGAAATTATTAAATGGCCTCAGAGTAAATGGCAATGCTATATGCAGAGAGACTTTCACACAAATAAATACTACATTCTTCTCTTTTCATGTATGTTTTTTAGAAATCATTTCCTTCAATGGGCCAAAAGAAAAATCTCTTGAAAAGAAAGCTGCAGTTGTGTATGATACACCCTTCATTTCACTCACCATACTTTTGCCTTCTGCTCTGGACCTTGGGAATCTCACCTGCATCAGCTGCATCAACAGGATTTCCATACCCTCTGGTTCAGGTTGGGTTCAGCCAAAGGCGAGCTCCCAGGATATCAGACAGAAGAGGAAAAGTGAGGTCAGAATAGCTGTTCTGTCTCCCTTCTGCCAGGTTGCCAGGAACTGGCCCACTCCTCCCTGGCAGTGCATTGCTCTGCTCAACACAACCTGACAGAATTCTCTCATCCTCTTGTTTCCTTCTAGGTCCAGTGACTGCTCTGCACTTCATCCCTTTGTGCCTCTGAATGGTAAGAATTAAGCTGATATTAACCTTTGTGTCTTATATTATCTCTT